>CAUYON010086527.1:0-10125 GCA_963573935.1 Arctocebus calabarensis | reverse complement strand
GTTGTCTCTCATATAATAAACGAGAAAATATCATGAATGTTATGTCAATCAGGTTGATAAAATATCTCAGATTGCATGTGAAACCCCCACACTGTACCCCATGGTTGAACTAATGTACACAGCTATGATTCAATAAAAAAAAATAAATAAATAAAAAAATAATAAAAAAAAAACAAACGTTGTCTCTGGTAATGCAGAAATATTGCTGGCCCCTCTCAGAGATTCAGCTTGTGAGTATTCTTTGGGCCTGGAAAATCTGAGCACAGGGGATTTCCTGGGCTTGGCAGGACCCAGGACACGTTCTACGCCTGGCAGGGTCCCCGTCAATCCTACTTTTCCAGTCCTGGCTCCACGCTGAGGTATCTATCCATCCCCATCACTTTTGGCCTCTGTTCCCTTTGCTCAGGCTTCCTGCAAGGCCAAGCAGCATTCAGCAGAAATACACGGCTCAAGGGAGGAATCTGAGGGTCACAGAATGATCCTCTGAATCAGAGGACGGAACACATCATTCTCTTGCCCACTGCCAAGACCTCAAGGAAACATTTTCTCCCTCCAGTCCACACTGCCCTGAGCAGAGGAGTAAGAGAAAGCAGATGGTTGGTCCCCAAGGAAAAGGAGATGCCCGGGGCTGCTGGGGGTAGCCAGGGAAATGGGAATGGGAACGATTTTGAAATAATGAAGGAGCGATTTCAGAGCCCAACCAGTGAAAGTTCACTTTGGCCTTTTCCACATGTGCCTAAGCCAATGACTTTATTCCCTGGCCAGGGAAGTGCTGGGCCCAGACCTCAGCTCCAGGTGGAGCGAGTGTGGGCTGGGAAAGGCAGGGCTGGGGCCAACCTCTGGGCCACGTCCCTCCGCTTCCCGCACTGAGCAACCTTGAGCAAGGTGCTCACGGGATCAACTCCCAGCCTCAGCCTCCTCCTGCGTAGGAGGGTATGATAAAATCCACTTTACAGGTTGAAGATGAGGAGACGTATCCTAGGCATCCCCCACACTGCTGGTTGTCACTCAGGTGTGCTGTTTATAGTTGGGGTAGAGCATCTTTCAGATCTGAGCCAGCATCTGTCCTGGGGTGGGGGACTCACTCAGCAAAGGCAGGTACGAAGAACTGGGTGGGGGACTCACTCAGCAAAGGCAAGTACGCAGAGCTGGGTGGGGGGATCACTCAGCAAAGGCAGGTATGAAGAACTGGGTGGAGGCCTCACTCAGCAAAGGCAGGTATGCAGAGCTGGGTGGGGGACTCACTCAGCAAAGGCAGGTACGCAGAGCTGGGTGGGGGCGCAGCAAGGGCCCCTGCCCCCCCCCCCCACACACACAATCACACAGAAGCCTGTCTGTCCTCACAGCATTAGGGACAGATGCGAATCCTGACTGGAGGTTGACCTAGGTGACCTTGAACTTTAAAGTTTTCCCAACTATGGGGTAGGACGGTGGCATTCTTCCAGTCTTAAAAGGGTGCTCCTCAGGCAGCAGCTGTCCCAGGAAACAATTGAACGGTCCTTGCAGACACCTGAAAAGGCCTGAGCAGAGAGGCTTTCCCTCGCTCAGCCCAGTCTGGACAGCCAGCCCATGCGACCGCACCCTCCCAGAATGTGACCTCTCTCCCCCGCTCTCAGGTGCCGCAGGACCCTCCTTCCTGAATGTCCCAAGCAGCAAGTGCCTTCCCACTCCTCCCCCGCCAGTCACAGATCTGCTGAATTAATAAATGCTCCTCTCATCCCTGCCCCTGGCTTAAAAAAATACTTGTGGGTGGTGCCTGTGGCTCAAGGAGTAGGCACCAGCACCATATACCGAGGGCGGCGGGTTCAAACCCGGCCCCGGCCAAACTATAAGACAGAAAAACAGCCGGGCGTTGTGGTGGGCGCCTGTAGTCCCAGCTATTTGGGAGGCTGAGGTAAGAGAATCACCTAAGCCCTGGAGTTGGAGGTCGCTGTGAGCTGTGTGACCCCACGGTACTCTACTGAGGGCAATAAAGTGAGACTCTGTCTCTACATAAAAAATATATATATATATATACTTGCCCAATTTTCACAAATTGCATGTTTCAAACAGATTTTACTTTTTCCCCTAGTCTGTATCTATATGCTTCTTTAGTCCTGTTTGTCTTCCTTGGGTATTTGGACAGTAGTTTATGAACTGCAGAGACATGTCTGAAGCCCTGCGTGTTTGGGGAATTGTTCTTGGTGGTGCTTCTGTGTGGAGAGTGAGGTCTTCTTGCTCCTTCCCGGGTAGACCTGGTCCCTCTCCCCACCCTGCCCCCACACCGTGATCTTTCCACTTGTAGCTCTGTGGAAAAAGAGCACAGGCTGGGATGGAAGAATTCCCCTGTTGAGTCAAACATGTGAGGTTCCAGAGAGGCCTGGCACAGAGACAGAGCTATTCCTGATCACAGGGGTGTGGAGGGGAAACAGTGATAACCTCCAGGGTGAGGGCAGCATGTGGGGAGGGGAAAGTGAAGTTCACATCCCAGGAAAATACACACATTCCCTCCTCCAGAAAGATTCTGTGACAGTGGAACAGACAATGGGGTTGACTCCACTGTGCCTGGAAACAGCTCTGGACAGTGGCTTTTTAGGAAACCACCGAGGTGAGTGGAAATAGAATGAACACATGGTCTCCGAGCAGCAGACGCAGGGTGGTGGAGCTCGGAGCGGACAGTCTCCTTGAGAAGAAGAGACCGGAGAAGCAGGGTCGAGCCTGTAATCTAAAGAGTTAGATCATTCGGCTCCGTGCCTCTGGCTCAAGAGGCTAAGGCGCCAGCCACGTGCACCTGAGCTGGCGGGTTCGAATCCAGCCCGGGCCCGCCAGACAACAATGACAGCTGCAACCAAAAAAAAATGGCCGGGCGTTGTGGCGGGCGCCTGTGGTCCCAGCTACTTGGGAGGCGGAGGCAGGGGACTTGCTTGAGCCCAGGAATTGGAGGTTGCTGTGAGCCGTGATGCCACAGCACTCTATCCAGGGTGTCAGCTTGAGGCTCTGTCTCAAAAAAAAATAAAAATAAAAATAAAAATAAAAATAAAACCAGGTGAGAAATATCCCGGTTCCCGCTTTGGGGTTTGGCACCATCACTCTCTGGTGGCTGGCCTGAGGTAGACTCTGTCACCACCTCCTTCCAACCAACGCTCTCCCCTCTTCCTTGCCGGACCAGCCACCCTTACTGAGTGAATTGAGATGATGCCATAACTAATGGAAAACACCTCCCTCTGGCTAGGTGGACGCCCGGGCCCAACAAGGGGTGACACCCTGCCCCACCCAGGCTGGCACAGCAGATGGCAACCAGTGCACAGCCCACCTACAGCAAACCCCAGCTGGGGAAGTGGGTCTTCCAGAACCCAGCAGGTCTCTCTGGGAGGTTTCCCAGGATTCCCAAAAGAAAGACTCGAGCTTAGAGGAATGGTTTCCACATTCTGGTCCGTGTGTATCTGCTGCTCTGAGACAGTCAGTTTGCACAGAAATTAAAGCATCTAGAAACTGTCTTTTAATAAGAGTAAGACCTACCCTCAGTCTACGTGATAAAATTAGCTTTCTGGATAAATGGTAGTGATGGCCTGTGAATGACAGAGTGTGGTGGGATAGATGTCCATGGCCCAGGCAGCACGGCGCGAGAGTTCTGGCCCTGGGGCCAGCGTCCCGGTGTTCCCAATGCTGCAGTTCCTCCCTGCGGGACTTGGCATGGGTCATTTAAACTCTTGGTGCCTTAGTTTCCTATCTGTGCAATGGGAATGGTCATAAGGTTGTTGTGAGTTTTAAATGAAATAGGACACACAAAGCCCTTGGAACACTGAGGACTGTTCTTCATTAAATGTTGGCCACACTGGGCCTGAGTTTCTCCTGCCATTTCACAGCTCCAAGAAACTCGGATGTCTGAGGATCACTGGCTAGAAGATCCAGTTTCCCTCATGTGTGGGTGCAGGTGGGCAACACGTGCTCACATCGCACACCTGGAAAAGTGAAAAGCAGCACTCGGTCACGTGCAGCTGACTTGGCGTCTGTAGGCACCTCGGGTGGCCGTGGGGCGGCGGGAGAGGACCTGGTGTTGCAGCCAGGTCAAGTTATTGTGGCATATTCCAAATGGTTTATTCCCAGACTGGGGTGAGGACATCAATCCCCCCAACACACACCCAACTCTGCTCCCCCAATGCCTGCCTGTGTGTGTGAACTGACGCGCCGACGTGTTGCTGGTGACCTTGCAGTCGTCTCCTGGAATAACGTCTCACACCTGCTGCTTACTTACAGAGGACACCGCCTCTGCCCACGGGCCACCTCCCTGTTCTCAGCCCCAATCTCATCTTCACTGGGAATGTGTTGCTCTCCAGGTCCCCACGCCTGCGTGCCAGTAGGTTCTGCCATCAGACTGGGGGTAGAGATGGGAGGCATTAAAGGGCTGGAGGACTGACTGAGGGAGGCCCGCTGCTGGGCACTGGCTGCACCGCACTGGACGGGAAGGAGCAGCAGGCGGCCCTGGGAGAGCGGATACCCGGGCGGCCCAACACCGCCACCGTGTGGCCAGCAGCCTGAACAACAGCGCCCCTGGGCCCAGGGCGCGAGGCTCAGCCCTCCAAACCCAGCTGGGATTTGAAACCTTTCCTCTTCCACAAAGTCAGTCCTAAGCAATCGCTGTGATTCTTGCGGAATGTAGGTCAGGGCCAGAATACTTGTGGCTACAATGGCCAGGAAAGGCTTTATTAAACTACATGGGGGTTTTTGGTTTTATTTTTTTGAAGAGACAGAGTCTCACTTTATCACCCTGGGTAGAGTGCCGTGGTGTCACACAGCTCACAGCAACCTCCAACTCCTGGGCTTTGGGGAATCTCTTGCCTCAGCCTCCGCATAAATCTTTCGCCTTTTACTAAACTATACGGTTTTCATTAGTAGCTAAAAAAACTGAGATACAAAGTAGGTTGGGGAAACCAGAGAGATGGCTCCTCATAAGATTCCTCCAGATCCCAGCCACAAAAATTCCTAGTCAGTCAGCAGCACCTGAGACTGAGGGGCCCAGCCACAGTGTGCGCTCTCTCCCTGGGCTGCCAACGCCGCTGTGCATGGGGGTCCTGCCCCCAGACTTGCCCCATCACCCCTCTTTACAGTCTCCAGTCCCAGCTGCAGCCTCACCCATCTGAGTGGGGGAAAGGCAGGTCATAGAGCCCGTGCAGGCCTCTGGCTGATGCTCACCACCTCTGTCTTCCTTGGTGCTATCTGCAATCTGTCTCAGTGCCGTGTGTGACCTCCCTCTGGTGACGCACTCTAGCCTACTCTGCTGCTCCCCAGCTGAAACTGCCTTGGCTCCAGAATCTACAGCTCCACAGCGACCTCATACACCTGGTCTTAAGTGATGCTCCTGCCTCAGCCTTCCAAGTAGTCCTATGCCCAGCCTCCGTAATCTTTCTAATGGAATTCACACTCCACTGATTCTCCAGGGATCAAATGCTTCTCTAAATTCAGCCATAATCTCACCTGGGTTCCAAGGGCATGCCTGCAAACTGCAGCTCATTGGATGGTGATGCCAGCAGCTCTTCACTTCAACACACTGTTGGGACAGTGCTTCCCAAACTTCCCCATGCTTTAGAATCACCTCAGACCACTGGCTCCCTCACCCTAGTTTCTGATCTAGGAGGCCTGGGTGACATGGAGACTACACCTGAGTCCCAGGGGAACCGACACTGTTGCCCAGGGAGCACATGGAGAGCCCCTGTCACCGATGGCACACCCAGTCCCCACCCTGAACCCCCCTCTGAGAGTCCTGAAGAGGGTTGGAGTGACTCTGAAAGACTAACCATCTGTGCCTTTAAACTGCTCAGGTGGGAAACTGAGTCTGACGAACCCCATTAACCTCGGGCAGAAGAATGGGAGAGGCACTGCCATTCGGTAACACAGCACTTTTACAGGGAAGTGTGGCTACCCGTCGACCCAGGGTAGTGACTGGTCAAGACGGGTATCAGGCCACAGTGGAGAATGAGGGTGCTGTGGGTGGCCACGCTGAACCCCACCACGTGGGCAACCACATCTACACCTGGGCTATGCCCTGGCCACCAAGGTACACACACACTAAAGAACCAGGTCACACACGCGCCACGTGAAACCTCTTCATTTAATGTTGTCTGTGGCTCAGCACCTGCACTGGGACACTTCTGACCAACACAATCAGGAGGAGTGACCACGTCAAGAAGAAAAGGAATGACATTTACAACACGGTGGTGGACACGGTTTTTTGCTGTCTTCATTCTCTCCACTTTCCATACCTTGATAACAACAGATACTGGAGTTCAACAGGAATGCTTGCACAGGTTCCAGACAAAACCTTCCTTTCTAACCATTCCGGCAGGCAGCTCGAACCCCACCGCCTCGGAGAAGGCTTGCTGGATTGCTCCCAGCAGGCCGTTTCCTTTCCTCCACTTTGTTTCAGTAGTCACGGAGAGCAAAGACCACTCCTTCAACAAATACATCTTCTAGAAACAGGCCTGAGCCAGGGATACAGTGATGAGCAGAGGCCACAGGACCTGGCCATGTGACTCCTCTTCAAGCACAGCCTCTCCCAGCACGTGTGCTGCCTCAACACACAAGTCCTCCAAGCTCCCTGCAAAAGCTCCCTAATGCCTCCCCAGACCTTTGACATTGTCCCTCTGGCCCACCCCAAGCAAAGAGAAAGAGAACATTTTAATAAGTAAAAATCATTGTGGATGGCAGAGGGTGGGTACCCTTGAGCAAGGCAGCACCTTTCCTGCAAGGCCTCAGGACCCATCCACTCGGCCCAGGCTGGACAGCAGGGGTTCACACACAGTCTCATGTCTATGCTCACCTGACCACCTCCCCACAGAAAGCAAGCCACGCCGCCTCCCCTTCCTAGGCTGGCCCCAGGCCTGTGCAGCGGCTGGATCACCTCCACACAACAGGCCTCTGCGCCAGGCTCCTCCACAGGGCACCAGGCCCCTGGTCTCTCAAGCTACAGGTAAGAGCAGGGATACGGCCCCTCTCTGGCCTGAAGAAGGAGATAGGACTCTGTGGGCCCCACGCAGCCTGACTCCAGCATCTGTGCTGAGCTGGACTTGAGTCCAGTTTCATACAAATGTGGGGTATCCCAGAAGTCACCCATAAACTTGCCTTACATAGGGATACATGGTGATTGTAACTCAATATACCTTTATTTACAAAATAGTCTTTACAAAATTTTACAAAGAGGTAGCCAAGAGGTAGAGAATATTTTGTAAATATTTTCTGAATATTTTATAAATAAAGGAATATTTAGCTACAATTGCCCATGTTTCCCTAGGTAGGACGTTATGGACACCCTGTAGAGTTAAAAGGAAGGAGAAAGAAGGCCCCAACTCCAGTAAGAAAAAAAAAATACTTAAAAAGAAATAAAATGTTTTACTCACACACACAAATAAACGCATGCATTCAAGCCCGCTTTGGGGGCTGGTGAAACTTCTCCAGTCTTAGACTGGTCTCTCTCCCAAGGCTCGTGGGGCCAGGGTTTCCTGAAGGGCGCGTCCCTAGGACCCCCGCCCCTCCCCAGAGCCCAGAGCCACATGCCAGGTGCTCCGTGGACAGAGGAAGCAGGTCTCAGGAAGAGCCTCTGCCCAGCGTGGGACTGGAGGGGGAGGTTGTGTCTTCAAACCTTTGTCCCCAGCTGGGCCACCAGCACCCCCAGCCTCCCTAGGCGGGCCGAGTCGGGGGGCGAGGCTGTCCAGGTAGACCCCGGCCAGCACAGTTCAGTCTGGGTTCTGGGGCCCAGGCACGGATGCGGTCAGAAGTCCAGTCATCAGCCCGCAGGCCTGCCTCGCTTATCAGCCTGTCCAGCGGGCGGCCTGCAGGTGCTTAGTCCAGGTGGCCCCAAAATGCAGACGCTGGTGTGGGCGGCCCCTGCCCCTACACCCCGGTTTGCTCTTTGATCCAGTCCCGAAACACCGAGAGCTTGGTGTACACGCCCGGCTTGTTCCTCTGCGCGCAGCCCTCGCCCCAGCTCACCACGCCGGCCTGGAAGATCCGCCCTCCGTCCTCCACGCTGGACAGGGGGCCCCCGGAGTCGCCCTGAGGAGACACACCTGCGGTGAGCCCGCCGCCCTCCCGAGCCCCGGCCCGCGCCCGCCCCGCAGCCGCTCCCGCACCTGGCAGGCGTCCACGCCGCCGCTGAGGAAGCCCACGCACATCATGCGCGGCGTGATCTGCTGCGGGAGCAGCTTCTCGCAGGTGGTCTGGTTGATGACGCGGATCTCGCCCTTCTGCAGGATCAGCGCCGCGCTGCCTGCGGAGAGGGAGGGAGGGATGGGGGAGGGCTGCTCGCACCTGCCCGCAGCCGGGGCGAGCTGCAGACCCGCGGCAGACCGCCAGGTGGCGCGAGAGCGCAGGGGCAGGGGGACCAAGTGCCGCGACTGCCCCCAGCTGTGTCAGGGTGGCAGCGCTGGCGACTCGGGTGAGCGCGTCTTCCTCTCTACTCTCCGCGTTGTCTGCAGTGTGTTACATTAATGGCAGAGTTTTTCCGATGTGACCCAGGCACTGCTCAGGAGGCCTCCCTAAGTCACAAAGCGCTGTCCGCAGATGCTGGGTCCCACCCGAAGCTCACCTCCCTGCTGGGTGTGCCCCCAGCCTGTGACCCAGATGGCCTTGCCCGCAGGGAAGTCGTGGGAGGCATCGGGCAGGCAGATGGCTCGCACCACGGCGCTGTACTCCGCGGGCTGCTCCAGCTCCAGCAGCGCGAGGTCGTAGTCGAAGGTGAAGTCGTTGAAGGAGGGGTGGCGGATGATGCGCTTGAGGCTGTGCTCCTGCACCCCAGACGCGCTGCGCTCGCTCTGGTCGTGCAGCCCCAGGAAGGCCGTCCACTGCGTGGGGTCCGAGTACCTGGGCGGGGGAGCCACCGTGAGGCTGTGCGAGGACCGCGGTCGCTGGACACGGGCAGGCGGCCGAGCTCCCGCGAGCACGGGGCAAGGCCCCCAGGACAGACCAGCCCCAGGGGGCTGCTTTCTTGGTCTTGACCCCAAACTGGAAACTTCACTCTGTGCCTCCTTCTGCAGCAATAAACCCTTCTTGACCTCTTTTTCCTCCCTCTTTGAATACACTTTCAATCTGATTACCAAAAAATAGTTCGCTTATGAACTTGGTCTTTCACAGAAGGAATAACAAAAATCAATCCGAATAATTTTTGAACACAGCAGTATAAATCCGAAGACTGAAATGAATTGAAAAATATATTGAGTTTTACCTACTGTTTGTCGTCGGCAGGAGAATAGGTTTAACGATTCTCAAACTGTATCATGTACACAGCAGGAGGGCGCTAAGAAGTAAAGGGACAAGTCCCGCCAGGAGCCAACCCGCAGTGTGGGAAGGGTTATCTGAGGTTATCAGGAAAATTGCAGGATTTTTAAAGTTTGCCTAAAAGCAATGCCCTCACCAATAGCACCAAGAACTTGGTTTCCAAGGGCCCTTCTCTACTGAAATGAGCCAAGGTTCCCTGGAGAAATGACTGACTTTAGATCTGGTGCAGGGACTGTAAGGTGAACTTTAAACATTCTGCTTCTGCAGGAAGTGAGTGAGCCCCAAACCAGCCCTGGCTGGGTAAAGTCAGGCTAACATAAACACCAAAGAAGTGTCACAGCAACAGGGCAAAACTATTTACACACTCAGAAGAAAGCAGCGTTGGGGACTCTGAAATGTAATTTCAAAAAAGTTTATGCATGGAGGCACCTAGCACGCCTCGGGGAAGGGCACAGCTACAGCTTGTACTTCCCCTGCAAATGCAAACAGTGGAGCCTAATTGTATCCTCATTATTCTGAAATTTTAAAAAATTATATGAGGGGAGAAGGAAAGCTATTCTTTTTTCTTTTCTTTCTTTTTTTTGAGACAGAATCTTACTCTGTCACCCTGGGAAGAATGCCGTGGCCTCGTAACTCATGGCAACCTCAAATTCCTAGACTTGAGCAATCCTCTTGCCTCAGCCTCCCGAGTAGCTTGGACTAAAGGCACCCACCAGTATGTCCCACTAATTTTGCTTTTTTTTTTTTTTTTTGTAGAGACAGAGTCTTACTTTATCGCCCTGGGTAGAGTGCTGTGGCGTCACACTGCTCACAGCAACCTCCAGCTCTTGGGCTTAAGCGATTCTCTTGCCTCAGCCTCCCTAGTAGCTGGGACTA
>CAUYON010086525.1:0-22889 GCA_963573935.1 Arctocebus calabarensis | reverse complement strand
TCCACAAATGGATTAATAAATTGTGGTACATGTATACCATGGAATATTATGCAGCCCTAAAGAAAGATGGAAACTTTACCTCTTTCATGTTTACATGGATGGAGCTGGAACACATTCTTCTTAGCAAAATATCTCAAGAATGGAAGAAAAAGTATCCAATGTACTCAGCCCTACTATGAAACTAATTTATAGGTTTCATATGAAGACTTCAACCCAGCTATAGCACAAGAATATGGGGAAAGGGGCAAGGGAGGGGAAGGGAAGGGGGAGGATAGGTGGAGGGAGAGTAAATGGTGGGATCACACTTATGATGCATCTTAGAAGGGTACAGGTAAAACCTACTAAATGCAGAATACAAATGTTTTCATACAATAACCAAGAAAATCCCATGAAGGTTATGTCAAACAGTTGGATGAATATATTTCAGATTGTATATGAAGCCAGCACATTGTACACATGATTGCACTAATGTACACAGCCATGATTTAATAAAAAAAAAAAAAAGAAAGAAAGAAAGAAAAAAGAAAACTTTTAATACAAACTTCCTGAAGTCTTATGGTTTCTGCCTTCCCCTCTCCCTGGGTTGTTTCTGCCAGTCCCTGTGCTGCAGGGTGAGTGACAGCCCCATCTAGTTCAGTTCACATGGCATCTGTCAGGTCACCCTGCACAGACTCAATCACAGTCCCCATCAAGCTTGTGGCTGGCGGCAATGGTCAGCCCAAGCTGGCCTAGGATCCGCCCTGCTCAGACCTATGGGTGGTGGTGTTTGTCACCCCGGTAACTTGAGTGTAGTTAGTCTATCTCTTGCCCTCCAACCCTGCCACCCCGGTAACTTGAGTGTAGTCTACCTCTTGCCCTCCAACCCTGCCCTGCCCTGACTGGAGACCGGCTGCTCACAGTCTATCTCCTGCCCTCCAACCCTGCCCTGGAGCCTGCCTGCTCACACCCGCAGACTGCAGTGCTTGCTGGGCCGTGTGTGGCCTCAGTGCAGTGCCTTACATGCTCACTACATGTGGCGATTGCTGGGTTGGTTAGATCTGCAGGAGGTGTGTGTGTCAGCCTGTGGCTTCAGTTCGGCCTTCCCGACACATACCTATTGGCAATGATTATCAGCTAGCATCTGCTAATAAGCTGCCTAGTTGAAACCTTCTAGCAATGGGGTTTTTTGGTCAGGCAGTCATGACTCCTAGCCTGCTCGGTCTTGAGAGTTGCCCCACTCAGATCCTCAGTTTCCCTGCATTTGTCAGCCAGGTACTGATTTGAGCCCAGTCCCACTCTTGTCTGTAGGCAGAGGCAATTGTCAGGCTGCCCAGGTCTCCCGGTGGCAGTGGGTGTGCGTGGCTCCTGCCCACAGGATGAACAAGAGTGACATGATCCCCATTCCCCTACCCTGGACTGGCAGGGACAATGGGAAGGTGGCTACAATGGATCTGACCTCTGTGTAGACACAACACCTAGGGTGTTCGAAAATGTCTAGGGTTTGAAAATGGCAGCAGGTGTGACACCCTGGATTTGTAAACACATGGGTGACCACTGTGCCCTCTCTCCAGAACAATGTCACCACACGGCCTCTAGATAGCTCTCTGCATCAACCTGAGACCTCCTGTGCTGGCAGTACCTCCCATGGAAGCAGATTCTTAACGCAAAAGTCAAAAACAAAAAAACCCATCACATTATGCCTATGTTTTTCTCCTCTACTGTTGCAACATGGCAACAACTGGTCAGTGGTTGTCAGGGGAGTGTGGAGTTCCAGGATCCCCACTCTGTGCCTCCCCCCCCCCCCCGTGTATGTCCACATTGCAGCATAATGGCCTGGCTTCTCCCTCCGTCACTAAGGGTGACCCATGTTGCCTCTGTTTGATTCGCAGTGCTCTCTCTATGATGACTGACTTGAAGGGAGATGTCACTTGCCTTCTAATACTGTCCATGAGAATGGCCCATGCAAGCTGCTTCCACCCTCAAATTCTCACTTTCCTAGAATGCTGGGCACCTCCTGTACACTCACAAATACACCCGAGCATATGTACAGGTGTATCTGTATATATTTTCTAACATACATATATGTTCTACTTGATATATGTATATATTCATATAATCTCATATATTATCTTGTATCTGTGCATATGCACATGTGCTTGCAGCTTTGTTAAATAAATGCAATCTCCTCTCCTCTGGTACCCTAGATAGTCTTGAAGTTGTGACATGTAGTATTTCTATAGCAATTTTATTCAATCAGCTGCTTTGGCATCTTGACTTTGATAAAGTCAGTATAACTTTCATTGCTGAATGATAAGAGTGCATTAATTTCTAGCCAGTCTAAGAGTCTCATTTAACTTAATGGAACTCGGTAGCCACAAGGAATACTGGGTAGTCTTGGTAGCATCACTAGCCCAGCAACATCAGCTAATTTCCTGAACTAGGGTTTTTCATCGCAAGTAGTTGTCTGCTTTCCAGTTCTGCTTTTAATCGCAGTAGGTGCTGCCTTCTTTGAAACCCATCAGCTTTCTCAGTAGTGGCCCTTATCTTGTCTAGGAGAATGTCATGATGTGAACTCACACCACTTGACCTCAATGGGAGAAGTCAAGCCAAAAATGAAATCTGTAAACATCGCATTTCTAATTTCACATGGGTGGAGGGCTATTGTAGTCTGTGATGACCATGTGTGTGTGTTTATGTGTCGGTGTAAGGACGTGTGCACATTGGCCTGGGGAAGGAAGGAAGAAGAAGCAAGGTCCCTGTAAGAATTCAACCACTCCCTTTCATTCTTTTCACCATGTCTGATAAGAATGCTAAAATTCATGTGTGTTCTAAGAACCTTGGTAGAGTATGCTGTGACTACTCAGAGCACACAACAAAAGAGACAGCAGACTCTTGTGGGAAAGAAAAATAAATCAAAGGAAAGAGGACAAAATGCAATGGGAATAAACAATGAAAGAGAATTAATGTTCCCTTCACTCCCTTAGTGCACTTGGCCTTTAACACTGACCATACCAGTTCTTCCGTGAACACACACATAGTTTAATCACCGAAAGTTTTTTTTCTATACTTTTATTTTAAGCTAGTGAACTTATGCTAAGATAGTAAAAGTTTTATCATAAGACAATCAAACATTTGGGTGAAATAAATAAACAGCAAACATATACAAGCCCAATACAAAAAAATGATGGGAGGGTGCCAAAGAAAATCGGCAATTTTTGCAGTTTCAAAATATTGATATGCCTTAGCTTGTGGCAGTTTAAGTAGCCCTGATTTCTGCTCAATGTGTATTAGGGAGAGGGTTGGGGATTAGGTAAGAAAACAACTGTCCTGGGAAGTATCACCTGTAACTCCATTCAGGAGAGAAATGGAAAAAAGAGAAATAGAAAAAAAAAATGAGCTGAGAAAGTTTGGAGGGTGGTGCAGATATTTCTGCAAGATTAAAAGACCCCCCCCTTCTCAGTCACTGTAAGGGGCAGGGGAAATGTACCTCAGCATTTTGGTAATTCCCTAATGGGCATAAAATTATAAAGGAAAAGCTAAACAATCCCGTAAAGCTCAGTGCTAATTATTTCCAGTAGCAAATTGCAATCTAATCAAACAGAAGATGAAAGATAAAATAAAAGAAGAAGAGCTTGACAGTAGTTGGAAGGCGCACATTGGAGATCTTCAGCTGCTGGTCCTCATCCGCCCCCAGATTTTTAATGCAAATACCAAAAAATCACTTCATGCCTATGTTTTTCTCCTCTATTGTTGGGACATGGTAATAACTGATGACTATGAATATCTCAGCAAGAAGAAGGAAAAAGGTGGCATTTAGGTCAGGTTACTGCAGCAAAAGGAGACAGGTAATGAAAGGATTGTGGCATGCAACAGGCAGACTGACTTCAAACTGAAAACAAATACAACTAAAGAAGCCACGAAAACTTATAAAACTTAAAACCTCGTCAGTACTCAAGCTCTCCCTAATTATCACCCATCCTGAAAACACTAGCTTTATGTCTTTAGGGGGATTTTCTTTTCTTTTTTTATTTTTTTTAATGTTTTTTTTTAAATTATTAAATCATGGCTGTGTACATTAGTGCAATCATGGGGTACAATGTGCTGGCTTTATATACAATCTGAAATATATTCATCCAACTGTTCGATAAAACCTTCATGGGATTTTCTCGTTTATTGTATGAAAACATTTGTATTGCGCATTTAGTAGGTTTCACCTGTCCCTTCTAAGATGCACCATAAGTGTGATCCCACCATTTACCCTCTCTCGACCCACCCTCCCTCGCCCCTCCCCTCCCTTGTCCCTTTCCCCATATTCTTGTGCTATAATTGGGTTATAGCCTTCATATGAAACCTATAAATTAGTTTCATAGTAGGGCTGAGTACATTGGATATTTTTTCTTCCATTCTTGAGATATTTTGCTAAGAAGAATGTGTTCCAGCTCCATCCATGTAAGTTGGAGCTGGAACATGAAAGAAGTCAAGTTTCCATCTTTCTTTAAGGCTGCATAGTATTCCATAGTATACATGTACCACAATTTATTAATCCATTCGTGGATCAATGGGCACTTGGGCTTCTTCCATGACTTAGCAATTATGAATTGGGCTGCAATAAACATTCTGGTAAAGATATCTTTGTTATAATGTGATTTTTGGTCTTCTGGGTATATACCAAGTAAAGGAATAATAGGATCAAATGGCAGGTATATTTTTAGATCTCTCAGTACTCTCCAAACGTCCTTCCAAAAGGAAGGTATCATTGTGCATTCCCACCAGCAGTGTAGAAGTGTTCCCTTTTCTCTATATCTATGCCCAAATCTCTGGTTTGGGGATTTTGTAATGTGGGCTAATCTTACTGGAGTTAGATGATATCTCAAGGTAGTTTTGATTTGCATTTCTCTGATGATTAAGGATAGTGAGCATTTTTTCATGTGTCTGAAGGCCATACCATGCTCATGGTTGGGAAGAATCAACATTGTTAAAATGTCCATACTACCCAAAGCAATATACAATTTTATATTGCAATTCCTATTAAAGCTCCATTGTCATATTTTAAAGATCTTGAAAAAATAATACATAGTTTTATATGGAATCAGAAAAAACCTCTAATAGCCAAGACATTACTTAGAAATAAAAAAAAAAAACAAACAAAGCAGGAGGGAATCACGCTATCAGACCTAAGACTGTACTATAAATTGATAGTGATCAAAACAGCATGGTACTGGCACAAAAACAGAGAGGTAGATGTCTGGAACAGAATAGAGAACCAAGAGATGAACCCAGCTACTTACCCTATTAGATCTTCAACAAGCCAATTTGGGGGGTGGGAGGTTTAAAGACTCATTTATTCCAAATCTAAATAACCTGAAGCCTGAATTGATTAAAGTTTAGTGGGTTATTATAGGAGAAATCTGGAGATAAAAGTTACTACTAAAAGGGCCTGCAGTTTGTAATTTTAGTGACCAAAAAGCTCTTACATCTACACATTCAGGAGATGGCAAAGGGGATAGAGGTAAGCAGGAAAAAAGTGATAAAATGGCAAATAGAGAAAGACAAGTAAAGAAGTAAGGGAAAATGGAGAAAACAGACTAATTTCAATAACTTTCACAATATTGAAATGGTGAAAGGGGAGTGGACATGAAGGGGAAGAAATAAGAAGGGGAAAAAGCAATAGATGTGGATAGACTGATACCAAAACTTTTTAGCATAGTGATTAAGCTTGCCAGCTGACAAGCCAGACTGTTTAAATTCAAATTCAAATACTTTGCCCTTTCTTCCTCCCTTCTGCCCCTGGCAACCACCGTTCTACTCTCTGCTTCTATGAGTTTGACTACTTTACATTCCTCATATAAGTAATAGTATGTAGCATTTGTCCTTCTGTTTGGCCTATTTCAGTTAACATTAAATAATGCCCTTCACGTTTATCCATCGTGTCACAGATGGCAGGATTTTCTTCTTTTTAACAGCTGAATGATATACCATTGTGTGTATACCACATTTCCTTTATCTACTCTTCCACCAATGGACATTTAGAGAGCTACTAGTGCTTCTAGTTAATAATATTTTATACTTAAAATTTTGCTAAGAGGGTAGAGCATGTGTTAAGTGTTCTTATCTCAATACTCTGATTTCTCTTCAAATCATAGAAATCTTTCACCTTTTTTACTAAGTGTTCTTATCTCATATAATAAATAAATTAGAAGAAAACTTTTGGAGGTGATGGATAGGTTTATGACATAGACTGTGGCGATGGTTTCATGGATATACACATATCCAAACTCATCAAGTTCTATACATTAAATATGCACATTTTTAATAGGTCAATCATACATTGTCTTTTCCTATTTTCTGATGCTACAACCAAATACCTTAAATTGGATAATTTATAATGGAAAGGTCTTTCTTACAATTTTAGAGACTAGGAAGAGCAAGATCCAAGGGCCATATATCTGGTGAAGGCTTTCTTATTTGTGAGGACTCCCTGCAGAGTCCCAAGTATAGGGCATCACATGGCAAGGGGGCCCTAGAGATACAGTCAAAGTGGCTTTTATAACAGCCACTTTCATAATAACTAACCCATTCTCTTGATAACCCATTAATCCATTAGTCCATGAATTAAATCTACTCATAAAGACAGAAGCCTCATGACTTATTCACCTCCCAAAGGCCCCACCTCTTGATACTGTTACACTGGAGATTAAGTTTCAGTGAGTTTTGGAGAGGAAAAGCATTCGAACCATAGGAGATCTTAATAAAGTAATTTTTTGTTTAGAGGTGAGAATTTACTTCTAAGTCAGTAGACCTGGTTCAGTTCACCAAGCAGAACTAGCAAGTTTGGCTGAGTCACAGGAAGAGCAAGGAACTGGGCAAGTGGAAAATGAGACAGTTGAAACTCCAATATAGCAGAAAAATAGGTATAGTTTTTGTTTAATAGAAAACAGAGATAAGCATATGCTTTTCTAGGAGAGTGGAAAAGGGTCCCCCTCACCAGTGAGAGGAGATACCACACAAAGGCAGTACATCAATGTAAGTACTTTCATCCCAATTCCTCCTACATTTATCTATAAGAATTCCCATTGATTCCCCTTAGACCTTCAGGCATACTGTCCTGGTTTCATTGGTTATGGATTACCTCAGTTGTTACATAAATACAGCTTTATTTACTCTGTATCAATACTTATTAACTGTTATTTTACTGGTGATGGCATAGTGGCATCTGCTACTCTTGTGATATTTGTGGCAACCATGGTGTGCATTGTTGTGTGCCAGGGATCTTTAGCTTTGTTTTATGGGGCAATAATTCACAGGTTCGAGGTCATGAGTCACAGGGTAGAAGTTATATTTTACAGGGACTGCACATACTTGGTTAACTAGGTCACACCCACCCAAACTTTCTCATTTTGCTTCAGGGTCCATTCCAACTTTCTTGTCCAGAACGCCATAATTCTCTCCCACCTTCCTGCAGCCCCTTTAACCTCCTTCCATCCCTAATCAGTTTTAATTATTTGGAAGATTAAAGAAACAAAAAATTAGTTCTTCAAAAATATGAATAAAATTGATAAACCTTGGGCCAGCTTAACTAGAAAAAGAAAAGGTTAAGATCTCTAATAAACTCAATCAGAAATGAAAAGGAGGGGCTCAGCACCTGTGGCTCAGTGGGCTAAGGTGCCAGCCACATATACCTGAGCTGGCGGGTTCAAATCCAGCCCGGGCCTGCCAAACAAAACAACAATGATGGCTGCAACCAAAAAACAGCCAGGCATTATGGCGGGTGCCTGTAGTCCCAGCTACTTGGGAGGAAGAGGCAGGAGACTCGCTTGAGCCCAGGAATTGGAGGTTGCTGTGAGCTGTGATGCCATTGCACTCTATCCAGGGAGACAGCTTGAGGCTCTATCTCAATAAAAAAAAAAATGAAAAGGAGGAAATAATAGATACCACAGAGATACAAGAGATTATCACTGACTACCACCAGAAAACTCCATACCCAGAAGTTTGACAATGTGGAGGAAATGGACCAATATCTGGAATCATACCCTCTCCTTAGACTTAACTAGGAAGAAATAGATCTCTTAACAGACCAATATCAATAACTGAAATTAAAGAAACAATAAAAAACCTTCCATCAAAAAAAACAAAAGCCCTGGACCAGATGGCTTCACACCAAAATTCTATCAAATCTTCATAGAAGAGCTTGCACATATACTGCAGAACCTATTCCCAAACATTGAGAAGGAAGGAACCTTCTCCAACATGTTCTATGAAGCAAACATCACCCTGATACCAAAACTGGAAGGGATCAAACTAAAAAGGAGAACTACAGACCAATTTCATTAATGAATATTGATGCAAAAATACTCAATAAAATCTTAGCAAATAGATTATAAATATACATTTAAAAGAATTATACATCATGATGAAATAGGCTTCATCCCAGAGATGTAGGATTGGTTGAACATATGCAAATTCATAAATGTAATTCACCATATCAATAGAAGCAAAAACAAAGATCATATGATTCTCTAGATGCAGAAAAGGCATTTGATGAAATTCAACATCCTTTTCTAACAAGAACACAAGAAAATAAGCGTAGGTGGCATATTTCTTAAACTGATTGAAGCCATCTATAATAAACCAATAGCCAATAATATCATACTGAATGGAGTAAAACTGAAAGCTTTTCCACTTAGAACTGTAACCAAACAAGGATGTCCACTATCACCACTACTGTTTAACATAGTTCTGGAAGTTCTAGCCAAGGCAATCAGACAAGAGAAGATTAAGGGCATCCAAATGGGGGCAGAGGTGGTCAAACTCTTGCTCTTTGCCAGTGATATGATCTTATACTTAGAAAACCTGGAGACTCAACCACAAGACTCTTGGAAGTGATCAAGAAATACAGTAACATCTCAGGATATTAAATCAACATCCATTAATCAGTAACCTTTGTGTATGCCAATAACAACCAAGTTGAGAAGCAAATCAAGGACACAATTCCCTTCATAGCTTCAAAGAAAATGAAATTCCTAGGAATATACCTAACAAAACAGGTAAAGCATCTCTATGAAAAGAATTAAGAAATCCTAAGAAAAGAAATTGCAGAAGACATTAACAAATGGAAGAACATACCATGCTCATGGCTAGGAAGAATCAACATTGTTAAAATATCTACACTACCCAAAGCAATCTACAAAGTCAGTGCAATCCCCATTAAAATACCAACATCATAAAGAACTGGAAAAACTAGTTCTTCATTTTGTATGGAACCAGGGGGTGGAGGGAAACATATAGCCAAGGCAATTCTTAGTAATAAAAACAAGTCCGGAGGCATCACGCTACCAGACTTCAGGTTATACTACAGGTCCATAGTGATCAAAACAGCATGGTACTGGCACAAAAATAGACACACAGACATATGAAATAGAATAAAATACCAAGACATGAAACCAGTCTCTTTTCTTTTATTAAATCATACCTGTGTACATTAATGCAACTTTGGGGTGCAATGTGCTGGTTTTATATACAATTTGAAATATTTTCATCAAACAGGTTAACATAGCCTTCATGGCATTTTCTTAGTTATTGTGTTAAGACATTTATAGTCTACATTTAGTAAATTTCTTGGGGGGCGGAGATTGCCCTTTATTTTTGCAGGAGTGTTTTCCATGCATAAGGCTACATTAGTCCATAATAAAGTATGAATAGAAGCACAGCAGTGTATTATTGCCCATCCGTCATACATAGTTCTATAAAATTATAGCTAGCTTGTTTTGACATTTTTATGGTACACCCAAAACTTGTACCTAATGATTAAGATAATCTTATCTAATGATACTTAGTTTATGCAATTATGCAAAGCAAAGCAAAACAAACCTACAAACCTTATTTTCAAAATAAAAGTAATAGACTTACAGCTTCCTAGTATTGACCACTAATTTTTTTACTTAGTGTTTGCCAAAAAGTAAAATAGTGAAAATTAAAGAAATGTAGTATATGTGTAATATAAATATGAGAGAGGAGAGAGTTACATTCTTAAACCCAAGTGTAGTTCCAGGTTTTCCTTTAATTGTTCAGCAACCATTTATGTTTACAATAAGCTCATCACTGTCCTAGAAAAAGGAAACACAAAACCAAGAGCTGCTGTCCTCAAAGAAAGAAGCCTTACCTACTTTGTAGACCATGTTTGGCACTTACAGACACTCCTCATTTTCTAAATCTAATATATTCCTGAAAACATGTTGGATAGCATGTTGTCAGAAAATTGGCACCTATATTCTATTAATATAAATGGGAAAATTGTTACTAATATATATTAGGGTTATCTCCAAAAATTTCTCTAAATAGTAACAACTCACTCTCATACCTATATAACAATCTACTTGCATATTTCTGTATAATAAGAAGCATTTAAAATACTTCAGTATCTTGTACTGCCCTAAGAGAAGGGGAACGCAAAACAGCTGTTTTCCTTTTAAAGTTACGTGAAAAATATGGACATATCTTGAGTGTTGAAGTTACATCATAATCAAAACATATGGATACCCACAGGGGCTCTGTAATACTTTTTTTCCGAGTGGTGAATTATTTTCCTTTCTTTCTTTTCTTTTCTTTTTTCTTTTTCTTTTTCTTTTTTTTTTTAGAGACAGTCTCACTATGTCGCCCTAGGTAGAGCGCCATGGTGTCACAGCTCATAGCAACCTCAAACTTTTGGGCTTAAGTGATTCTCTTGCCTCAGCCTCCCAAGTAGCTGGGACTACAGGCGCCCGCCACAATGCCCACCTATTTTTCTGTTGCAGTTGTCATCATTGCTTAGCTAGCCCAGTCTGGGTTCAAACCTGCCAGACTTGCAGTAAGAGGCTGACTCCATAACCCCTGTGCCTATTTCTTTTTAAAAAAAAAAATTAAATCATAACTGTGTACATTAATGCATTTATGGGATACAATGTGCTGATTTTATATAAAATTTGGAATGCTTACATCAAAATCAAACTGGTTAACATAACCTTCACCTCACTTACTTATTTGTTGTGTTAAGACATTTATACTCTACTCTTAATAATTTTAACATGTACCCTTGCATTGTGCACATTAGGTGAGGTCCCACCAAATACCCTCCCTCCTCTTGGCCCCTTCCTTCCTTCTTTCTGGACTATAGTTGTGTTTTATCATTCATATGGAAGTGTTGGTGATTATATATTCATTTCATAGTAGTATTGAGTACATTGGATACTTTTTCTTTCTTTCTTGATATACTTTACTAAGAAGAATATGTTTGAGCTCCATCCAGGTAAACATAAAAGATATGAAGTCTCCATCTTTTTATGGCTGCATAGTATTCCATGGTATACATATACCATAATTTGTTAATCCATTTATGGGTTAATGGGCACTTGAGCTGTTTCCATGACTTGGCAATTATGAATTAGGCTACAATAAACATTCTGGTGCAAATATCTTTGTTGCAAAATGATTTTTGGACATCTGGGTATATACCTACTAGAGGAATTACAGGAACAAACAGCAGGTCTATTTTTAGTTCCCTAAGTGCTCTCCAAACTTCTTTCCAAAAAGAACATTAGCTTGCATTCCCACCAGTAGTGCAGAAGTGTTCCCTTCTCACCACATCCACACCAACATCTGTAGTTTTGTGATTTTGTAATGTGGGCTAATCTTACTGAAACCAGCCTCTTATCACCATCTGATCTTCAATAAACCAAACAAAATCATACACTGAGAAAAAGAATCCCTGTTCAATAAATGGTGCTGAGAGAACTGAATAACCACATGTAAAAGACTAAAACTGGACCCGTACCTTTCACCACTTATGACAATTGACTCAAGATGGAGAAAAGATTTAAATCTAAGACATTAAATGATAAAAATCCTAGAAGAAAATGTGGGGAAAACTTTTTTTTATTTCTTTTATTAAGTCATATATAGGGAAATGTTTTATGAAGAAGACTTCAGTGGCAATTGCAACAACAATAAAGGAACTTAATTAAGCTAAAAAGCTCCTGCACAGCTAAGGAGACAACAATTAAAGCAAATAGATAACCTTCAGAATAGGAAAAGATACTTGCATGTTATGAATCTCACAACAAGTTGATCACTAGAATTTACAGAACACTTAAATTAATAATCAAAGAGCCAACAATCCCATCTATCACTGGGCAAGGGACATGAACAGGACCTTCTCTGAGGAAACTAATGGTTAACAAACATGAAAAAAAATACTTGCTGTCCCTAATCATCAGAAAATGTAAATTAAAACCACTCTAACATATCACCTAACCATAGTGAGAATAGCCCACATCACATGGACATGGAGAGAAGTGAATACTTTTATGCTATTTGTGGGACTGCAAACTAATATAGCCTTTTTGGAAAGAATTATGCACAATCCTCAGAGAGCTCAGACCTTCCATTTGATCCTGCAATTCCATTACTAGACATCCACCCAGAAGAAAAAAGATCATTTTATTATAAAGTCATTTGTACAAGATTGTTTATCACAGTTAAATTTCCACAATGTGGAGACAATGTAAATGCCCATTAATCCAGGAATGGGGGGCGCCTGTGGCCCAAAGGAGTAAGGCACCAGACCCATATGCCAGAGGTGGTGGGTTCATACCCAGCCCTGGCCAAAAAAAAAAAAAAAAAACACTAATCCAGGAATGGATTAATAAACTGTGTTAATATACACCATGGAATACTATTCAGCCATCAAAAGATGGTGACTTTACATCTCTTGTATTAACCAACACATTTTTCTTAGTAAAGTATCACAAGAATGGAAAAGCAAGTATACAATGTACTCAATACTAATATGAAGCCAGAAGATGATCTAATACATGCCCACATAGGAGAAAAACTCAATTCAATTCAACTTGGGGGGGAGAGAGGAGGAAGGGTGGGTTAGTGTGCTCCCACTTAATGGGCACAATGTTAGGGTATATGCAACCTAATTGTACCCTCATATTAATCTGAAATTTATTTATTTATTTATTTTGAGACAGAACCTCAAGCTGTTCACCCTGGGTAGAGTGCTGTGGCATCACAGCTCACAGCAACCTCCAACTCCTGGGCTCAAGCGATTCTCCTGCCTCCACCTCCCAAATAGTTGGGATTACAGGTGCCTGCCACAATGCCCGGCTAGTTTTTGGGTGCAGCCATCACTGTTGTTTAGCAGGCCCATGCTGAATTCGAACCCGCCAGCTCATGTGTATGTGGCTGACACCTTAGCTGCTTGAGCCACAGGCAGCAAGCCTAATCTGAAATTTTTTTTAAATGTCATAAATTTTAAAAGAAAAGAAATAAATTTTAAAAAATTAATTCAAGCTCAGATACTTTCTAGCTGTGTGACCTTGGACAAGTTGCTTAATTTCCCTGTGCTTTCATTTTCTCATTTTTAAATTGGGAATTACGGCTCAGTGCCTGTAGCTCAAGCGGGTAAGGCACCAGCCATATACACCAGAGCTGGCGGGTTCAAATCCAGCCCTGACCTGCCAAACAACAATGACAACTACAACCAAAAAATAGCCAGGTGTTGTGGCAGGCACCTATAGTCCCAGCTACTTGGAAGGCTGAGGCAAGAGAATCACTTAAGCCCAGGAATTGGAAGTTGCCATGAGCTATAATGCCACAGCACTCTACCCAGGGCAACAGCTTGAGGCTCTGTCTCAAAATAAAATAAAATAAAAGTAAAATAAATACAAAATCTAATAAAATATAAACAGTACCTACCTCACAGGGTTTTTATGAAAATGTATTCAGTTAACAATATTGAAAGCATCTAGTACAGCTCCTGACACAGGGTAATCACTCAAAAAATGTGAGCAAAATATTCCTGAATGTATATGAATCGTGCCCTGTGATTGCACCAATGTACATAATTATGATTCAATAAAATTATTAAAAAAAATGTGAGCTATTATTTTTATTATATGCTAACAATAGAGAAAAGCCAAACCATATTACCAGCTGATTTCAAATAGGTGTAATAAAAGTAAAGAATTATAAAGACGTATGTTAATACTAAAAGAGAAAATAAATATCTGAGCAAGTTTTAGAAAGGTTCAACTAAGAAAACATTATAAATCTCTAATGCTAACTTTTGATACCAGGGCGGGGGGATGAAGATTGTTGCAAAATCTACGTCAATAACAATTTAGTAGTTGAACAGGGTGAATTTCTGGCTTTGCCCTGGTGAGTTAGCCACCTGATAATTTATGTAAATGTCTTAATGTTTCTATCCAAGAGTCCCTGACCATTAATGAACCTAAAACAGCAATGCACATAAGCAAATGCAGTTAACTGAGCCCTGAGCTTTTTCTTAAAGACTAACTTTGTGGTTTATACTTCACAAGGGCATTTAATAAGCTAGATATATCTGGTAAAAGAAACAAAACAAAACAGTTGATAAACCACAAACTTGCAGACACATTTCAAAAATGTGTCTTCAGAAATATTTTTTTTGAACCTAGTCTCTCCCATGAACACATTTGTGTTGATGATATGAAAACAAAATGCACCAGACAATTAAAGAAATAATTTTACTCAGCCATTGCCATATAGAGAACATTCATTAACGAGGACCAGTGCAAAGAAAAGGAAGGAGGCCCAGTGTTTTAGAGAGGCAAGGAAATAAAGGAGTCATCATCAAGTCTTATGGGAGTCACAAGGAAAGATGGAGATGGGTACTAGAATAATGTGCCAAGGTAGGATGGTCATTTATATTTAGTCTTTTCCTGGAAAGCAAAAGGGTAGGAGAGATTTCTTAAGTGTCATTGCTTTCTGGGGTACACAGAGCTCAGATAAACTTCAATACTATCATTTATCTCTTTTGTTAAACAAATATCATTCATTGCTGAGCAACTCATAGGTAAACATAAACCCCCTGAGTGGGTGAAACAGGTCTAAAAAGTAGTCTCTTGAGGACTCTTCATTATTGATATTCCTGTAAAACAAGGTGAATCGTCTGCTGAGAGCTAGTGGCAAAGATCAGTTGTTTTAGGTTCTGGAGATTGGGAATCTGAAAAGAAGGATGGTTAAAGTGAAAAAAGAAATATTAATATAGCAAGTTATATTAAAGAGCCAAGAATTGAACCCTGAAGGTAACCAGTACAATGGATAATGAATTCCAAGACATCAGTATCAGAGGAAGAACAATAAATTTCTTATGAGACAGAGTCTTACTCTCTCACCCAGAGTAAGAGTAAGTAAGTAAGGCTGCTCTCATTGCAGCCTCGAACTCCTGTGCTCAAGTGATCTTTTGGCCTCAGCCTCCCAAGTAGCTGGGACTATAGGTTCATAAAACCATACATGGGTAACTTTTTTTTTTTAAGTAAAGATGAGATCTTACTGTTTCCCAGGCTGGTCTTGAACTCCTGGCCTCGATAAATTTTCCCACATCAGTCTCCCAAAATGCTGTGATTACAGGCATGAACCAAATGTGCCTGGCCAAGAAAATCTTTACATTTTGCAACACCATGGAGCTAGGCTCTGAGTGCTCTTGTCAATCTTTTTGGTTCACAGTCTTGGTTATTGCAAGGGTTTAGATGTGGTTTGTCCCAGCCAAAACTCATGTTATAAATTTGATCCTCTATGTGGCAGTACTAGTAGATAGGGCATAGTGGGAGATGTTTAAGTCTTAAGAGTGGATCTCTAATGAATAGATTAAGGCCCTCCCACTGGAATGAGTGAATTCTGTTTTCCCCCCATGGGAATGGATTTGTTTGTTTGTTGTTGTTGTTGTTGTTGTTTATTAAATCATAGCTGTGTACAATAATGCATTCATGGGGGACAATGTGCAGGTTCCATATACAGTCTGAAATATTTTCACCGAACTGGTTAACTTAGCCTTCATGACATTTTCTTAGTTATTGTGTTCAAACCCTTATACTCTACATTTAATAAACTTCACCTGCAACCTTCTAAGATGCACCTCAGGTATGGACCCACCCATGACCCTCCCTTCACTTCTCCTCCCCCTCCCTTCCCCTCCCTTGCCCCCTTCCCCATATTCTTGTACTGAGATTGGATTATAGCCTACATATGAAAGCTATAACTTAGTTTCATATTAGGGCTGAGTACATTGGTTACTTTTTCTTCCATTCTTGGGATACCTTGCTAAGAAGAATATTTTTTAGCTCCATCCATGTAAACATGGTATAGTCTCCATCTTTCTTTACATCTGCATAATATCCCATGGTGTACAAATACCACAATTTATTAATCCATTCATGAGTTGATGGTCACTTAGGTTTTTTCCATGACTTAGCAATTATGTGTGTCATTCTCATTTTTTTTTCTTCCTCTCTTGTCATGTGATATATTTGCACATCCTCCCTCCTCTTCTGCTTTCCTACATGAGTAGAAGCAGTATGAGGGAGCACCTTACCAGATGCAACTACCCAATCTTAAACTTCCTAGTCACCAGAATTGTGAGCCAAATAAACCCCTTTTTTTGATAAATTACCCAGCCCCTAGTATATTCTTCTATAATAACACTAAAGGGACTGAGACAGTTACCTCTCATATAAAGATGCGCTTTTCTCCAGACTTCCATAGTAATCTAGGCAGCAGTTTGTTGAGGGAGAATTCCAGTCATGCATGGTCTGCTGCAATGCTGTGTTCTTCTAGGTTGATATAAAGTCATTGAGTTTAGTTTACAGGACTATTTCAGATCCTGGAGAAGAAGGCAAGCTGCAAGATAACCTAAAGTCCTAATAGGGATTTGGGCAGTCAAGTTTTAGTTCTCAGTGACTCAGAGTGAGGTAGGAGGAAGAAAATTTGGAAAATTTATTAGCTAGATATTGAAGAAAACTAGGAGAATTGACAAATTGATATATATTGATAATTGGGGCAAGTGAAAAAAACCCAGTTTGATTTTCAAGTAGGTACCAAAACTGGTGTGCCATAAGGAAAAAAAGGAAGCCAATTTTATCTCCACCAGACAAGACAAAGTCTGCGTTATCCATCACTAACCAGAAATTTATACAAAAATGTACAAAATAGCTCAAAGACAATGAAAAGATTTAGAGTCTAATATCCTGGAATGTGTTCTATAGATGAGTCAAAGCTTTCCATTGAAACATGAAATTTCTCTCTATAGTCATTCCCTTTTAACCAAAGATAATCTCAAAGAAAAATTATTCCTGAATGCAAAATAAGCCTGGTCTTACAAACAGCAAAAGAAAAAAATAAATAAGTTGGAGTTTATCAAAATTCAAAACTTTTGAGCTTCAAAGGACATTATCCACAAAGTAAAAAGACAACCTATAGAATGAGAGGAAATATGTGCAAATTATGTATCTGATAAGGGTCTGGCATGCAGAATATATAAAGCACTCTTACAATTCAATACCAAAAAGACAAATAGCCCAATTAAAAAATGAGCAAAGGCCGGGTGTGGTGACTCATGCCTATAACCCCAACACTTTGAGAGGCCAAGGTGGAAGGCTCATTTGAGGCCAGGATTTTAAGACCAGTCTGGGCAACATAGTGAGAACTTGTATCCACAAAAATAAGAAAACACTAGCCAGTCGTGGTGGTATTTACTTGTAGTCCCAGCTACTCAGAAGACTGAGACCAAAGAATCCCTTGAGCCCAGGAGTTTAAGGCTGCAGTGGGATGTGATCACCATACCACAGCACTCTAGCCTGGGTGAGAGAGTGAAACATTCTCTCTTGAAAAAAAAAAAAATCCAGGCAAAGAGTTTAAATAGACATTTTTCCAAAGGAGATATACAAATGGCAGCAAGCACATGAAATGATGCTTCACATCATTATTCATCAGGAAAATGCAAATCAAATCCACAGTAAGATAGTACTTCATACATGCTAGGATGCCTAGAATTTAACAACAAAACTAACTGGAAAATGACAAGTATTGGTGAGGGTATAGAGAAATTAGAACCCTTGTACATTATTGCTGGGAATGTAAAATGGTGTGTCCACTATGAAAAACAATTTGATTGTTCTGTAAAAGTTAAACATAGAAGTCTATATTACCTAATAATTCCTTTTATATGTCTCCAAAATAATTGCAAACAAGTGCTTGAACAAATACTTGTACAAATATATGAAGCACATTGTGCCCTATGATTGCACCAATGTACACAATTATGATTCAATAAAATTATTAAAAAAAAGTTCATAACACCATTATTCCCAATAGCCATAAGGTAAAAACAGCACAAACATTATTCATTCATCAAACTGTGGAGAGAAGGGGTGTGTGTGTGATAGACTATGATTCTGCCATAAAAAAAAAATGAAGTAATGATACATGATACAAAATGGATAAAGCTTGAACACATTATGTTAAGCGTAAGAAGCCAGATATAAAAAGATCATATATTATATGATTCCACTTATATGAAATATCCAAAATAAATAAATCCATAGAGACAGAACACAGGGGCTGAGAATAGAGGAACAGAGAGTGACTATTAAATGAGTGTCAGGTTTTCTTTTGAGGTGGTAAAAATATTTTAGAACTAGACTAAGGTGAATGTACAAACTCGTGAATGTACTAAATGCCACTGAATTGTACACTTTAAAGTGATTAATGTTACATGAATTTTATATCAATAAAAAGGTTTTAAAATAAAAGTTAGATCTCATTTGATTGAACCTGATTATCTACATAGGCAGAGCAAGAATAATGATAATTTACCAAATTTATCATTTAATGATAATGATAATTTGATAATTTACCAAATAGACCTTAATCTTGCATTGCTGGAGGTTTCATAACAAATTTCAGTGCGGAGTGTTTTAAGCTTATTAAGGATAGGAAGACAAGCTAAGAAGATTTTACCTATAGTACCTATAAATTTGGAAGAAATTTTCTCTTTTTAAGTTCCCCAAACTATCCTAAGCTTCCAGAGCCTTCCTTACTCACTTGTAAGGCTGAGAATCCTATAAGCCAGGTTTATAGGTTTAACTAGAATACTTTTTCCAAAAGAGCTTTATATTCATTAGCTCCTTAAAGTCAGTCTTATTTCCTTAAAAGTATCTGATCATATCTTATTCAATGAGCATCATTCATGAATATGACATTCCAGGCAAGGCCTTGGTTACATACAAATGTTTCCAGTCATGTCCTAGTAATAAGAAAGGTATATTTTTATTGAACCCATGCAGATAACTATATTGCTGTGAAAATAAGAATGCTCAATAAGAGTTTCCAAATCGTGGAGAATTCAGGCAGGAGGAATAAGGTATCATTTACAGGCTCAGCGCCTGTGGCTCAAGGGGCTAAGGCACCAGTCATGTACACCTGAGCTGGCAGGTTCGAATCTAACCCCGGCCCGCCAAACAACAATGACGGATGCAACCAAAAAATGGCCAGGCGTTGTGGCAGGTGCCTGTAGTCCCAGCTACTTGGGAGGCGGAGGCAGGAGACTCACTGGAGCCCAGGAATTGGAGGTTGCTGTGAGCTGTGATGCCACAGCACTCTATCCAGGGTGACAGCTTGAGGCTCTGTCTCAAAAAAAAAAAAAAAAGATATCATTTACAAATGAATCATTTCTGTTTATAAAAGCATGGTCTACTAAGCAGTTAAGAGTTATCTATAGTATAAGCAAGAAGAAGAGGTTTCTGGGAAGATGGCTGACTGGTAGCAACCCTCAGCAGAGGCTCCTGACCAGAGGGAGAAAAACTGGACTGAAACAGACTCTATGAAGCCAAAGATGGGAAGCTGAGCCAAGAAAGAAGTTCAGCAGGCTGTAATTTCAAAGAAAAACATTCAAGAAAACAAATTACAAATACAAAGCTTATCGACTACAGGATGGAAGACCCCTCCCCCAAGCAGGAGGCCGTCCGCAGGCTATCTGCAAGTGAGCAGGGAAGAAAAAACCTCTCATTTTACCTTGCTGGCGACCGCTGTTCAACACCAGGTCTCTTTCTCCAGGGAGGTCTCACTTATGAACCTAGACACCACCCCACCAGGCATAAAATTCAACAGATATTTTCCCCCACAAGTCCAAACTCCCATTCCACCCTTCCCCCCTCACATGGCAGTCTGAAGTTCTGCCCCTTGCAGAGCACAGAGTGTTTGGTCTTGTTCTGAGAGATCTGGGCATAGTGTGGACCACCAACCATTAGGACAGAATCTGTGACTAATAGGAAAGAAAGAAGGTACAGGAAGAAAGGGACACTCAGCAGGAGGAGGAGCAGTCCCCTACTTATGACTTTGCCCAGCCAGTGGTGGTGTTGACCCTCAGTTCGGGCTGTGTCTGGTGGGATGGGGTGCAGAACCCCCCAGATGGCACACACAGCAGGAGAGTGGTTGCTCCATGTGGACTTAGTTTGGCAGGCAGGACTGGTCCCCAACCACAGCTGGGCCTACAAGCAGAGGCTTACCAAGTGTGAACTGAGACCTGAGGGCAAGGGCGTGGTCCCCTGAATCCAAAAGAACCCTCCAGTGGAGGCTTCCTGGGTATGAACCAAGACCTGAGGGCAAGGGTGTGATCCCCTGTCTCCAGTGTGCAGGTGAGCAGAGGCTTACTGGGGGAGGGCTGAGACCTATGGGTAGGGTGTGGCACCCTGACTCCAACAGAGCCTGTGAACAGTCTTGCTAGGCAGTGGACTGAGACTGGCAGGCAGGGGTGTGTTCCCCTGACTCCAACTGATCTGGCAAGCAGAGGCTAGCTGGGTGTGGACTGAGACCAGTAGGCGGGAGCATGTCCCGTGGCTACACGAGGGCCTGTGAGCAGAGAAGCAGACAACAGTGTGGACTGAGTCTGGCAGGTGGGGTTATCGATCCCTGACTCCAATTGTGCTATTGGAGACCCTTGCATCACTCTCTGTTGGGCAGGGTTTGCACTGCCTGAGACAATTTAAATTGGAACTCATGTCTGGGGCTGTCCACTTGGGGACATTTAAGGTTGACATTCCAAGTTCTATAGAGGAAAAGAACTGAAGGGTGGGGGAGCTGGGAGCTGCAGCTGTTTGTATTTCTTCACAGTCAAGATTTAAACCTAATACCATGGCTTCTTAGGATAGGGTAGAGGTTGACTGATACTAAAACTGAGCTAACTTGCTCCATCTCACCAAGTAGGTCCTCAGAGTCTCCAGCCAAAACTTGGAAAGGGACCTTTGTAAGGTCATGGGAGATAAACCACAACTACAAAGCCTAGCACTTTGGTAAGGGGCTATTTCTACTACCTGGGAACCCCTATTCAATCTCACCCTACCAGTTCTAATAACCAAATGGTGGAAAATAAACATGGTGCAGACCTAGCAACACGAATAACCAGAGTAGATCAACCCCCAACCCCAGGAAATGACACAGGATATACAACTGAAGATGCCATGCGTAGGCAAATGGCAGCAATGTCAAAAATCGAATTCAGAATATGATGGCAAATAAGATAAATAGAATAGAAGAAAAGATAGAAATTGAATTCCAAAGATTGTCTCAAGAAATTAATGAATTCAAAGACAAAGTCATCAAAGATATGGGCAATGAGAAAAGAGATCACAGAGCTCAAGGAAACAAAAAAGTTAGTTTAGAAGCTCCAAAATACAGTTGAATCCCCCAGTAATAGAGTTGACCAGGCAGAAGAAAGGATCTCTGAAACTGAAGACAAAGTTTTTGAATGTTCCCAAATGCTCAAAGAGGCAGACAAATGGAGAGCAAAAACTGATCATTCCCTCAGAGAGTTGTGGGATCAGTCCAAAAGATCAAACATTTGTCTTATAGGAATTCCCAAAGGAGAAGAGGATGGTCCTAAAGGTATAGATGCTCTACTCCAAGAGATTGTGAAGGAGAATTTCAAAGCACTGCAAGAGATACAGAACTTAAGATAGTAGACACTTTCAGAACAACAGCGAGACTCAATCCAAATAAAGCATCTCCTAGACACATTGTAATTAACTTTGAGAAAGTTAAGACAAAGGAGAAAACTCTGCAAGTAGCTGACATGAGAAAAGCATCACCTACAAGGGGAGAAATATCAGAATGACTGCAGATCTTTCAGCCAAAATGTTTCAAGCCAGAAGAGGATGGTCATCAACCTTCTGTTTCCTAAAACAAAACAACTTCTATTTGTGATGTAGAAATCAAATGTTTTAATGACATACAAATGTCGAAGAAATTTTCCATAACTAAACCAGCTCTCCAGGATATTCTCAGACCCATCCTCCACAATGATCAGCACAATGCTCTACCTCCAAAGTAAACTCACCAGAAATTTTTGAACAAAACCCAAATTCCACAGTGATGAATGGATTAAAAATGTCCACTGGACATCCAAAAATCATGACACCCCAAACACAACCAGGCTTATCAATTCTATCAATTAATGGAATGTCCTCTAAAGAGGCACAGGCTGGCTGACTGGATACATAAACTCACACCAGGTATCTGCTGTGTACAAGAATCTCATCTTACCTTAAAGGATAAAAATAGACTCAGGGTGAAGGGATGCACTCCTATAATACACACAAATGGAAACCACAAAAAAGCAGGGGTTGCAATTTTAGTTGCAGATACAATTGGCTTTAAAACAACAAAGATAAAGACAGATAAGAATGGTCACTACATATCCGTCAAGGGAAACACCCAACATGAAGAGATTTCGATAATTAACATTTATGCACCCTACCAGAATAGTCCTCAATTTATAAAGCAAACCCTGATGGATATGAACAACTTGATATCTTCCTGCACTATAATAGTTGGAGATTTTAACACCCCTTTGACAGTTTTGGATAGATCTTCCAAGAAGAAACTAAACAAAGAAATATTAGACTTAAATGTGGCCATAGAACAAATGGACTTTACAGACCTCTACAGAACATTTCATCCTAATAAAACTGAAAATACACTCTTCTCATCAGCCCACGGATCATCCTCCAAAATAGATCATATCCTAGAACACAAGTCTAACTTCAGCAAATTTAAAA
>CAUYON010086524.1:0-18089 GCA_963573935.1 Arctocebus calabarensis | reverse complement strand
GACTGACATAAATATATATATATATATATATATATAGTATGAGTTTACAAAGAATGAAATACTTCTATTTCATATAAAAGACAAAGCATAGAATAACAAAAGAATGTTTCATGCCAATTAACTTAATAATACTTAGTTTAGAAATATGTCTACAATGGCTCAGCGCCTGTGGCTCAGTGGGCTAAGGTGCTAGCCACGTACACCTGAGCTGGCAGGTTCAAATCCAGCCCGGGCCTGCCAAACAACAATGACAGCTGCAACCAAAAAAAATGGCCTGGCATTGTGGCAGGCGCCTGTAGTCCCAACTACTTGGGAGGTGGAGGCAAGAGACTCTCTTGAGCCCAGGAATTGGAGGTTGCTGTGAGCTGTGATGCCACAGCACTCTATCCAAGGTGACAGCTTGAGGCTCTGTCTCAAAAAATAAAAAAAAAAAAGAAATATGTCTACACTATAGGTAATACAGAATACATTCAGGCTTAAATCATGCATTCACATATTAGGTACCTATAATAGGTGCAGTTCTAGGTACTTGAATTTTCTTAGTGAGACAATTATCATCTAAAAGGAATCAGGTTAGGGTGCTGGCCATAATGCTCCGAGGCTGGTGAGCCCAGCCCAGGCCAGCTAAACAAACAAACAAAAAATAGCCAGGCATTGTGGCAAGCGCCTGTAGTCTCAGGTATTCGGGAGGCTAAAGCAAGAGAATAGCTTGAACCCAAGAGTTTGAAGATGCTGCTGTGAGCTATGACACCATAGCACTGTGCCCAGGGTGACAAAGTGAAACTCTATCTCAATTTAAAAATAAATAAAAGGAATCAGGGGAAAGCATTTAATAAATTCTTTTTCTTTTCTTTCTTTTTGCCTACTCTTTCTGAGGCATGTTATTGAGCCATTCATTAGAAAGCCTCCTCCAAACAATAAAAAATAGTCAAAAGCTTTGATCTTGTAATAATATCTATCTATAGCCAATACAGTAATGAGTAAAGACAGAAAGTATATGCCATTAGTATTAGCAAAAGTATGCTTGTTTTACTACTAAAGGTGGTCTTGTTCAGGCACAAAATTAAAAGACATAAATGATCCAAGATTAGAAATGAAAATAAAACTGTCAATTACAGATGATATGGCTAATGTATGTAAAAAACACAAAATAATACATGAAAGCTAGACTTTTAAAGAATGATTGGTAGGGCTTCTAGTAAAATTCAGCATATAAAGATCAACTACACCTTACATATTGACAATCAGAAATCAGTTTCTATACTATTCAACCATGTAAGAAAAAGCACTTGTACTCCCTAAATCTTTGAAAATTAAAAAGAAAGGAAAGAAAAAGAAAATAAATCAGCTTATGAAGCCAGACATGCTCAGGCTATGAGATTTCCATGATATCATCACTATGAGTCCAAGCACTAAGAAGAATCCTGTATTTACCTCTCCATATTTATGCACCATTACCTACAAAGACTCAGGCAAGTGTAAGCAAGTTTCAGGGAGACCTGTGGCATCTGCAAACAGTCAATGAGCTGATACAGTCCATACAAAACAGTTTATACTAATCTGATGATTATGTCATTGGTGACAGTTAAAGCTGACAGGAGATGGGCTAAACAGGAGCATTCACACCCCCAAGAGAACCTCTCCACAACCCACTCCTCTCCATGAAAAAACATACCACAAAAATGTACCCTGGGCAGTGCCTGTGACTCAAGGAGTAGGGAACCAGCCCCATATACTGGAGGTGGCGGGTTCAAACCTGGCCTCAGCCAAAAAAAAAAAAAAAGTACCCATCTCTTCCATTTAGGACTTTTAATTTGATAATCATTACATTGGATTAAGCACTATAGAGAGAGTTATCAAACAGCAGCAGCCTCAATGGCCATACATGACATAATCCAAGATTGCTGGAGCATCAGAAATACTTACATTTGTACCACTCAGACCGAAACCTGGTCATGCTGGTCTGTATGACCAAAGGGCCAAAAATGGTGTCAAATAGAGCAGAACATCATGACCAGCCACATTCACCAGAAACTCTGTTTGTTTTCATTGTACAAGGATGCACTGAAAACCTAGAAACTGGTCATATTGCCAATCATAGCAATTAATTGACTCAGGTATGTAATATGATTACTAAACTGTGGAAATAGATATATGGGTCAAAAGGAATGAACATTTATGGTTCCCACCACATCCCTGCACTGTTTGATATAACAGTAAGTCTGACCTCCCCAGGTGTAGGGTAAGTAATGGCTCTCCCTCCAGGGTCACAGTATCTCAGACTACTACCTATTACCTCACTCTTTTTCCATTTACCCCCTTCTTTTAACTTAGTATCTTATCTGAAAAGATCAGGTGGAAAAGATGAATAGCATTTACTTTACATTTAGAGCTGTATCATATCTCGCACCTCAACCAGTGTGGGTTACTGTAGACAGACCATGTCTGAGACCATGACAAGCCACAAAGACAATTTACACTGCTGACATGGGCTTCAGTCTGATTCCTAAAGATCTACTTTGTAACCTAGAAGGTATAGGAACTAGACTACAATGGCACTACTGTAGAATAAAGACATTTCATATTAGGAATGTGCAGGGCAGTATCACAAATTTTCAAAATTGTTCCATAGAACTACACAGAAAGCCACATCTCTGTCAGATGTCAGGCAGTTCACTTATTCCATACATCCACAATTTGAATGTGAATCACCTCATGTGTACTAAAGGTTGAAGAACAATGCAATCAATGTAAAAAAATTACTTTCCAACATTTCTTCCCTTCATGAAGTTTTTCTCTACTGTGAGATTGCAAGTGAACATCAAAGTATTTAGTAGACCTAGAATCTTTACACAGAATTTACATCAGTAGGGTTTATCTCCATTGCAAGATCTCACATATTTAGTAACACCCAAAGGAATAGGGGAAACCTTTCATGATTTGAACATTGTACAAATTGATTCTTATGTGCTGCATTGCTAGCAGATTTTGCATATTTTTTCTTTTCTTTCCTTTCTTTTTTTTGAGACAGTCTCACTATATTGCCCTGGGTACAGTACCGTGGCATCACAGCAATCTCAAAACTCTTGGGCTTGAGCAATTCTCTTGCCTCAGCCTCCCAAGTAGATGGGACTACAGACGCCTGCCACAACACCCAGCTATGTTTTGTTGCAATTTGGCTGAGGCCAGGTTTGAACCTGCCACCCTCAGTATATGGAGCCAGCACCCTACCCACTGAACCACCAGCGCTGCCCTGTTAGCAGATTTTGATGGCTCTCCTATAGGCCTTAACTTCATGGAGTATCTTCATAATAAGGTCTTTCATATCTTTAAAGTGAATAGGGACAACAGAACATGTTCACAAATTGGTTACATTAGTAATGTTTCTCATCAGTGAGGGTAAAGACTGTGATTATTAAGGCATATGGACTGTCAAAAGGATTTTTCTCATTCCTTACATAAAAAGGGTTTCTCTGCAGTGTGTTTTTATACATTCAGTAAGATGAGAAAAACCAGTGAATGCTTTCTGTATTCCTGACATTTGTAGGATTACTCTACAGTGTTGAGTTTGTACCTGACTAGAAAGTTTCAAGTGTTAAGGCTCTCCCACATTCCTAATATTTATAAGGTTACTCTCCACTATGAATTCTTACATGTTCAGTTAGGCTTGAGGAAACAGTGAAGGTTTTAACCACATTCCTTACATACACAGGGCGTTTTTCCAGTGTGAGTTCTCAAATGTGCAATATGACATGAAAAGGAAGCAAAGGCTTTCCCACATTGGTCACATTCAAAGTGTTTTTCTCCTGTGTGACTTCTTATATGCTGAATACATCCTGAGGATGTATGGAAGAGTTTCCCACATTCCCCACATCATAAGGCTTTTCACTATTGTGCATACGTACATGTTTAGTAAGGCTCGAGCGCCAAGTGAATGTTTTTCCACATTCCTTACATTCATAGGTTTTCATTTCAGTGTGAATTCGGAAGTGATCATTAAGGCACAAAGAATTTCTAAAGGATTTTCCACATGTCTTACATTCAAAGGTCTTCTCTGTGGTGTGGGTTTTTGAATGTTGAGTTAGTAGACCACACCTATTATAGGCTTTTCCACATTCGTCACATTTATAGGGTTTCTCTCCAGTGTGAATTCGTACATGATCAGTTAGGCTTGAGGAAACAGCAAAGGCTTTCCCACATTCCTTACATTCATAGGGCTTCTCTCCAGTGTGTGTTCGTATATGTCTAGTAAGGTATGAACGCTCAATGAAGGCTTTCCCACATTTCTGACATTCATAAGGTTTCTCTCCAGTGTGTATTCGTAAATGCTTAGTGAGGTATGAGCTTTTAGTGAAGGCTTTCCCACACTCCTTGCATCTATATGGTCTCTCTCCCGTATGAGTTCGCATATGAACTCGAAGATAAGAAGAAGAGGTAAATAGTTTCCCACACATGTAACACTCAAAGAACTTCTCTCCAGCGTGAGTTCTCAGATGTGCAAAAAGAGATGATAAAGAAACAAAGGCTTTCTCACACTGGTCACACTTAAAGGGTCTCTCTCCTGTATGACACCTTATATGTTCGATAAGGCCTGAGGATGTACGGAAGGCTTTACCACATTCCTTACACTCATAGGGCTTCTCTCCAATGTGAGTTTGTATGTGTTTAGTTAGGTCTGATTGCACAGTGAAGGCTTTCCCACAGTCCTTACACTTATATGGTTTCATTCCAATGTGGGCTCGCATGTGATTATCAAGATAGGTAGGGTTTCTAAAGACTTTTCCACATTCCTTACATTCATAGGTATTTTTTACAATGTGTGTTTCAACATGCACAGCACAGGTCATGGAGTCAGGAAATACTTTCCCACAGTGCTCACATTCATAGAGTTTTTCTCCATTGTGACTTTTCCTGTATGCCTGAATGTGTGACTGATTAACAAAAGTCTTCCCACAGTCATTGCATCCAAAAACTTGATCCTGTGTGCACTTTCTCTGGAACTCAACATTTAAAGTCAGGCTGAAGGATTTGTCACACTCATCAAACACAGAAAGTTTCTCTCTAGTAGAGGTTTCCTTGTGCAGAGAAAGGAAGTCTTCTCCATACTGATCATTTTGAGCACTTATGTGTGTCTTAAGGCATAAATGTTCACTGAAGACATTTCCACATTGTTTACAGTCATAGAGTTCCCCTCCATTGTCGTTTCTTGCCTGTTGATTATGGAATTAATGATGAATAAAGCATTTTATCAGACAGATTAATAGATTCCACCCAACTAAATACAGAAACATGATGATTATGATTTGCCATTTTAACACATAAGTTCTTGCCTGCTGAATGTCTTTCAACTCAGAGAAAGGAATTCTACTGCAAAAATCCTGTACCATCTATTCTAATCTTAAAAAAAGTCCTATAGATTTTCATGAAATTATTTTAAAAGTTGAATGTCTAGTTATATATGTTGAAAACTAGGTTTGTGGCAACAATGAAATATTCAGGTTTATGCTAAGTATGGGGTCTCTCTCTGGAGACATTTCTGACTCTAGGGTGAATGCCACTTCTCTCAAGTATCTATCATTTGTGCTGATTTCTGCAGTGAAATACCAGTCTACTCTGAATGTGGAAAATAAGAAATTTCTTTTGTTCATCTTACCGGTTGTAGCCCATTTGATGTTTTTAAACAAAAAATATCTTGCCAAAGGGCAGACCCATTGGTTTGAAGACACATTTTCCATTCTGTAGTAAGATAGAAAAACATTGATGAAGGTTTACACAACAAAATGGTAGGTTAAATTAACTTAAAAATAATAAGCTCATTTGTGTTTGTTTTCAAACTAAATGCTAAAGAGTAAAGGCAAACATAAATTTGAGCAGTTTAGCTTTGTCTAAAATTTGGCAGTCATAAATGCTCAGGGTCAAAATTAAGTAATTTTTTTAAACAATTTATTCTAAGAAAATCAGACATGATGGTGAACAGAAACTTATCAGGAAAGAAAGGAAGAAAAAAATGGAACAAAATATGCATTAAAACTATAAACTCAAAGAAGAGCAGATCATTTGTGAGATTACCAGAAATTCTGCATGGACACAAAGTAATAGAATATGAAAACCTAAAAATTTCCCAAAACATTTCAGTCCAATAGACAGTCTTCTGATTCAAAGTACATCTTAAAAATTCCTCATTACACTTCAGTATGTTTAGAACTTAACATTGCCCAGGGATTCTTCACAAATACTTACCTTGAGAAACATTTCTCTGTACTGTCCTAAACTCTTCTTCCAACTGAGAGATCAGACTGGGTTTAAAAAGTTGGTAACCTGCACCCACAGAAAGATACATCAATGGAAAAGCCTCATGCAAGAAACGACAAACTTTCCCCTGAAAGGGGGACTCAAAATGCAAATATTCCTGCTTTCTGAATTCAAAAGGGATCAGTTATCTCTGACCCCAGAAGCCCACATGCAGGCTTAAATGCACATTTTAAAAAACTCTAAGACTTTTACTCAAGTAGAAAATAATGGTATTATATAAAGAAATCTTGATTCTGAGAAAACTACCACACCAGTGATTCTCAGCTTTGGGGTGGATTAGAGTTATATGAAGGGCTTGTTACAACACAGACATCAAGACCCAAAAAGCAGACATGAAATATGGACTCTGAGAACACACATTTCTAATTGATCCTAGGATCACATTTGAAAACTATCATGCCAGATTAAAACCCACTGATACAGGGACTATGCCTCTGTTATTTCCCACTGTATTCAGATTTCAGATCACTAATCCTGAAACACAGTAAGTACATAATACATATCCATTCCATAGGCAGCTACAAGCAATGATGCCAATCTTACCTACTGAGGATAGATTCTTGTAGTTCTCTAACATCACATCTCGGTATAGGTTTCTCTGAGTTGTATCCAATAAAGTCCACTCCTCCTGGGTGAACTCCACAGCCACACTGTCAAAGGTTACCAGGTCCTAAACCATAATACGTACCCTAGTTGAGCCAAGTAACATCACCAGTGTTCACCAGAGAATGAGGAATGGGGACCAGAGCCTATACAGGGGACTGAAGGGCAGTGCTTATATATTAATAATAATTAAAACAGTGAAAAATGCTCAAAATGCAAATTGTCTAATCCCAGGCTCACTGGTATTAGGAACTCTTCTATCTACATACTCGCTGTCAGTGTCTGTCAATAACATGGCTATAATAGCTTCTCTCACACATGAACTAATCTCACCACAACTGGACTGGGAGCTTGTCTCATTTTAATCCTTGCTACTGCAACACACTCCAGCAGCATATAACAAACACCTGATAAATGCTCATTATAATTAAGTTCTTTAAGAAAAGAATACTTTTATATTCCTTACCAACTGTTATGACACCCAGAAAAATAACTATACAGTCCACACCAGGAAAGTAAGACTAATTCATATCCACTAAAACACTGAGATAATTTCCAGAATAATTCCTCACAAATATAAGAGGTATTACTTTAGGGCAGTGGTTCTCAACCTGTGGGCCATAACCCCCTGGACTGTATTAAAGACTACAGCATTAGGAAGGTTGAGAACCACTGCTTTAGGGGGAAATTCAATCAGGGTCTTAATTTGCTTTAAGGGACTCTAGAAACAGATCTACCTACAAGAAAATGTATCCTACTTGTCAGTACAATTATACCTTTTTTATTTTTATTTATTTATTTTGTGAGACAGAGTCTCACTCTGGTGCCCTGAGTAGAGAGTGCTGTGGCATCATCACTCACAGCAACCTCAAGCTCATAGGCTCAAGCGATCCTCTTGCCTCAGTTTTTCTATTTTTAGAAAGTAGAGGTGGGGTCTTGCTGTTGCTCAGACTACTCTCAAACTCCTGAGCTCAAGCAATCCACCAGCCTCAGCCTCCCAGAGTGTTAGGATTACAGGTATGAGCCACCATGTCTGGCCTATACCATTTTTTAGAAGGATGCAAGTTTCACACTAAGTTTGGATATTCCTAAATTCACTACTATCAGAGTAACTCTCCACAGACATTGCTCCCTGTTGTATGAATGCTATTTCTGTCAAATATCTCTCTTTTGTGCTTATTTTCAATAGTGGAAGTCCTAATACATGTGAATTCCAAAGTAAGAAATATCCCTTATATCTTACTGTTTGTATCCCATTAGAAGTTTGTACCATCGAAAATTCCTGCTGTAGTGCCGAAACATTGGTTTTAAGTAGTATTTCCCAGTCTGAAATTAAACCCAAAAAAAAACAAACAACTTAGGTTGGTAGAAAGAAATGTTAACTCTCCTTTGTATTTATTTTTTAAATAAATGGGGAAAAAAGCTAAGCTTGAAGATTTACTATGTCAAAAATTTGGCAATGATAAGGATGAAGGGTCCAAACTTTAGATAATTTGTTACAAATTGATTTTCTGAAATTTAAAACTGATTGTAAACAGAAAGAATATTATCAGAAGAGGAAAGTAAGAAAGATCTATACCAAGAGCACAGTTCAAAACAACGAACTTGAAAACAAAGTATGTCATTTCATGAAATCAAAGAACATTGGAACTGATTGAAATTTAAAGAGTATCAGAAATTAAACATATCCTAACTTCTGAGAAACATGGCCTCAACCTTCCAAAATGAAGTGAACCTAAAAACAATTCCTCATTATGCTTCCAAACATACTTAATTTCTCAATGACCAGGGTTATTGTTTGTGAACACTCACCTTGGAGATCTCCTCCCTGCACTGTTTTCAACTCTTCTTCTTGTTCCAACCAAGAGATCAAACTAGGTTTGATGAGTTGATATCCTTTACACAAAGAAGAACAGATTAATGGATGAGGCTCAAGCAAGAGAAGATAAACCTTCCTATGATTCAGGAATGAATCTAAATATTATCTAATAATTCTAATGAAAGCAGTAAAATAATGAGCAGCAACTATCACTTCATTCTGTGCACCCAAACAAACCTGGTTATCTTTGACCCTTGAAATCCAAATTGATGGTTATGTACACGTTTATCAAGCACTAACATTTTAAACACATAAAAGATAAAGTAAGTGAAACAAAGAGATTTTTGTTCACACGAGGAAACAACTACACCAAAGATTCGATTATATTATCGTGCATCTAATTCTTGTGGAGAGGGTTAAAACACATAAGAAAGGGTCCAACTGGAGAAGTTCTAATTCCGTAAGTCACAGGGGAAGACTAAAGAATGTACATTTTTTTTTTTTTTTTTTTGGAGACAGAGTCTTACTACTCTGTTGCCCCAGGCTGGACTACCATGGCATCATCATAGCTCACTGCAACCTCAAACTCCTAGGTTCAAGCAATCCTCTTGCCTCAGCCTCCCATATAGCTAGGACCACAGGCACCCACCACAATGCCCAGCTACTTTTTCTATTTTTAGTAGAGATGGGGGTCTCACTCTTGCTCAAGCTAGTCTTGAACTCTTGAGCTCAAGCAATTCACCCTCCTTGGCCTCCCAGAGTACTAGGATTATAGGCATGAGCCACAGTGCCCAGCCAAGGAATGTACATTTCTAAAACAGTTAACAGTGATACTATTGATATGGGACCATATTTTGAGGATCATAACAGTAATTAAAACCTATTAGGGCAGGGGCTATACTATGTGTTATTTCCCAATGCATTCAGAATTGATATCACTGATCCTGCAACACTGTAAATATGTAAGATAATCAGTTCCACTGCAGACTACATACAAAGAATGATATCAGTCTTACCTACTGTGGCCAGGTTCTTGTAGTTCTCCAGCATCACATCTCTGTGTAGGATTTTCTGAGTTTGAGCCAATAAAACCCACTCTTCTTGAGTGAAGTCCACAGCCACATCATTAAAGGTCACTGAGTCCTAAATCATCACATACATGACTGCTTGGGTCAAGTAACATCAAGCACTATTCAGTGGAGAATGAGGTAACAGAACCCAATGTGTCAGTACAGAGTCTTCTAAGGTTTCTCCTTATCTATCAAAGGTTTACCAGTCTCAAGCATTCTCCTCTTTATCCTTACTCATTCACTACTCAACAACTCCAATCTCAAAGATGAACTTATCTCACCATAGCCAGACTCCAAGTGCTTTCTTGTCTTATTTTCCTCTATTAAAAGCACGCTCCAGAGTATAATCCTTATACAGATGGTAAATGGTGATTAATAATTAATTAATAATTAAAGCCTTTTGAGTAAAAGATACTTTCAACTTTTTTATCCTCTGACATAGTACTCAGCATAGTAAGAAACGTACATTGAGCAGCATGAGGGGCAATGTGAATTAGTAATTATTGAAATACTGAAATGTTTTTGAGGTAATCCTCAGTATAAGAGCTTCCACTCTCTGGGAAAATTCAGTGAATGACTCAGCCCTTGAGTGAGTCTATTTACTTTATGAAGCTTTGGAAACAAGTCTGCCTAGAAGGAAATGTGTCTACCTGGTGATGCAACTATGTAATTTTCTCTAAGAATAATCTTTCTGCATACCTGATAACAATTTGTCAGGCAATCGGCCATCTTCCTTTCTGCCTCTGTCTTTTCTTCAAGAAGCCCGACTAGGTCCCTGGAAACATCTCCTGGAAAAGAAAGAAGGCATGAAAAACCAGAGTTGACCATAACCCCCATAATCACATGCACAGAATTCATTCTACCCTGGTTTGAAATTCTCATATAAATCTAGCACATTTACAAACACACACCACCACACAATATCATTACAGTTTCACCCTGAATCAGAAGAAGGGATTGTGAACCAAGCTGCCCATAAAGAAGAGTATAATATCCTCATTGTAGGAGTAAGGAAACTGGGCCTAAAAAATGTGGTTCTTATTTTGCTGGTGGTGACAGAACTCATGGATGAGATTATGCAGCAGTTCTTGCCAGAGCACACATATCAGGGAAATGACTTACAAAAAGCCTTCCTTGGCACACTTCAGCACCTCAGAAAGGAACTCAAAGGGTGACTATTCAGGCCCTAGATCACTGGACTCTAGATTGTGCAGGAGAAATCTAATACAGATTTTTGAAAATCAAGATCAACAGGACTTACTATAAGACAAATCAATGACTTCCATAAACACATTTTTGTGATTCTAAGGACGTGCCAAGGTAGCTTATAAATCTAAGTGGATAATGGTGCTCTCTGTTGCTTTTTATACAGTTATTTGAACTTTGTACACATCAATCATTAATCAACAACCATTACTTACCAGTCCATTACTTACATTATCTCTCAGTGCTATTGATACATATGAAACCAACTAATAAAGGTACATATACACAATATAATGCATATTAATGACATCAACTGCCATTTACTGGATACTTTAATGTGTTAAAAGTTATACTAGGAGCCTTGTATGTATACTAGCTCACTTAATTATCCTAATGGCCCTTCATAGAAGGTGATTATCCCTATTTAATGCTGAATCCCTATTTAATGCTAAATTCAGAAAATAGTCATCATCTACTTAGGAAGTGGTAAACCAGTACTTGAAAGCACTCACATCTGTCTCTATGTCTGACCCTCTATGATGGTTGTTACTCTCTAAGATCACATATAAAGGACTCTGGAAATTGTTACTTAGCTTATTTAAAATGTGATACTCCACTTCTGACTACAAAAGCTTTAGAATCTAGCCAGGCATTGGGGCAGGTGCCTGTAGTCCCAGCTACTTGGGAGGCTGAGGCAAGAGAATCACTTAAGCCCAAGAGTTTGAGTTGCTGTGAGCTGTGACACCAGAGAACTCTACCAAGGGTGACATAGTGAGACTCGGTCTCAAAAAAAATTAAATTAATAAAAAATAAAAAATAAATAAAATATTTAAAAAGCTTTAGAATCAAAATTTCATGGTTTCACAAACAAGTCAGAACTCATTTCAAATCTTCATTAGCCTCAACAGGGTTCCACACTAGAAACAATGAGAAGTGAGCGTTCTGAGTTCTATACCCTTTGCTGCCAATAGAGAACACAAAACATGTGCAGAAGCTGTGCCAAATCAAACTCTGCCCTACATCTGACTATGGGGGGAGAGGGGGTTCTTTCCTAAAAGTTCTGGATTATATTGATTCCTACATTTAACTTTCTTATGAATGAAATTAAAAATGTAACTAAGAGCATCAACAGCACATTGACCAAGAAGAAACAATCTTTGAACTGGAAAACAAATTATTTGGAAATACACAGTCAGAAGAGAAATAAAGAGAATTTATTCCAGGATAAATACACAGTCAGTATAGAAAACATCAATAATCAGATTCAATCCAAACAGGGCTACATACACTAAGACATATCATAACCAAATAGTCACATATCACAAGTTAAAAAAGAAAAAGGAATAAAAGAGTATCACTAGAGAAAATTATCAAATCACAAGGGAAAATGTAAAGGAAAAAACAAAGAATAATTTAAAACCAGAAAACAGTACTTAATGAAATGGCAGTAGATTTTACCTATAATAATTACCCTCAATGCACATGGATTAAATTCTCTTTCAAAGACATAGAGAGGCTGCATGGGGGTGGGGAGGAGGCACAATGACATGCTGCCAAGAAGAGATTCACATCATCTTTAAAGTAAAAGGAAGAAAAAATATTCCATGAAAATACAAACCAAAAGAAAGCTAGGTTAGCTATACTTCTATTAGACAAAATAAACTTTTAAGTCAAAAACAGTCACAGAAGATAAAGATCATTATACAATAATGATCTTTCACTATGAAAAAAGATCTATTCATTAAGATACAATAATTTTAATATGCAGTTCACCACCACCCCCATCATCTCCAAAGGTACTGTATCCATGGATTCTCATGGACTGAAAATATTTGAAAAAAACTGATGGCTGCATCTGTACGGTATGTACAGACATTTTTCCTTGTTGTTATTTCCCAAATGATACCATATGACAACTATTTACATAGCATTTACTTTATATTAGGTATTATAGTAATCTAGAGAAGATTTAAAGTATAAGGGAAGATGTACATAAGTTACATGCAAATACTACACCATTTTAAGGGACTTGAACATCCATGGATTTGGTTATCCATAGGAGATCCTAGAACCAATCCCTCATTAAAACAATATAAGAGCACAGAAATACAAGAAGCAAATTATTAACATTAATAGATCTCGAGGATGAAGTCTGTAATACCAGTTAACTACCCTACTTTTCAACAATAGAGAGATCATTCTGACAGAAAATTAAGATGCCAGGTGCAGTGGCTCACTTCAGTAACCCTAGCACTCTAGGAGTCCAAAGTGGGTGGATTTCTTTAGCTCATGAGTTCAAGACCAGCCTGAACAAAAGTGAGACCCCTATCTCTACTAAAAATTGGAAAGCTAGCTGGGAGAAATGATGTATGCCTGTAGTTCCAGCTAATTGGGAGGCTAAAGCAAGAAGATTGCTGAGACCCAGGAGTTTGAGGTTGCTGTGAACTGTGATACCATGCCACTCAACCCAGGGTGACACAAGTGAGACTATGACTGAAAAAAAAAATAAAGAAGAAGAAAAAAGAAAAACAGTAAACAAACATTGGGACTTTCACTTAAAATGGCCTTTGGGAAAGGAGAAGCAAGATGGCTGCCTGGAGCCAGCTTTCCACAGAGGCTCCCATCCATGAGAGTTAAAAGACATTAGTTTCTCAGGTAAGCTGATGGTTTGGAGCTGAGCCAAGAGAGAAAATTGATGAGTGCACGTCACCCCTGCTGAGGCGAGCTGAGACACCAAAGAAACAAACAATTAGGTACAAACCCCATCTCCAAGCAGATAGGAGTTCCCTCCCCCATGAGAACAACTCTCGGTGTACTTTCTACAAACAACCGAGCAGAGTTCTGATCTCTTATTTTATCCCACAAGACAGAGCCATTAAAAACTGGAACTCCTTCCCCAGAGAGCCCACTTGTGTGCCTTAGCATTCTCCTGCCAGGCATAAAATGAAAGATATACTCTGCACACAAATTCTGAACTCCCAGCACTCCCCTCCACTCCTATCCTGGAAACCTATCCACCACGGAGCTCAGGCTTGGGCAATTTCCCAAGAGGTACAGGCAAGGCGTGGGCTGCTACAAGTCTGTGCTGAATCAGCAGCACGGGAGTAAAGCAGGGACTATGGAGCGTGGGAGCCAAGCGGGAGAGGGAGAAACAGTGCCCCATGGGAGTGGCAGCAGGAAAAATAGGGCTCACACCCCAGGTGGTATTCTGGAGAAACACTTCCTATCTCTCTTAGCAACCAGAGGAAACCGGGCCTCTACTCCAGGGGCAGCCATGGGTGGAGCAGATCACGGATGGAAACACAGGCCCCATGAGCAAAGGGTATGCCTGTGGCGACCTGCCCCAGTGGGGCACAGCAGGGACTGAGATTAGAATACACACACACAGAGGTGGCATACTCCCAGGGCAGGGCTGAGTCAGAAGTGCTGCTTTTGTGAGCCCAAGATGCACAAGGAACACAGTGGAGCACAGCTAGCACAAGAACATGCGTGGTAGCAGCATCGGCCCTGGGCAGGGCAGGAACTGAGAGCCCTTTCTGAGCCCTAATCTCACCTATCCCAACAAAGAATGCAGCGGACACAGAGATGCCAGCTCTGTGAGAACTGGAGCAGTGGTAGCAGCACAGGGCGGGCCTGAGTCACAGCTTCTGTGAACTCAAAGCGCACCTGGCCCATGGTGGAACTCAGCTGGGATTCCACGAGAATATAAGTAGCAGCAGCATTAACCCAGGGTAGGACTGGGAACTAAGTGACACTCCACAGCTTCCATTGAGCACCCTAGGTAGTCAGGCTACAGCTCCCCCTGCCGGGTGGTGGCAGAATGTGGCTACCTAGCTTGAGGAGACACTGATCTCCCTATGACTCTAGCAGGCACAAACCCCTGGTGCATTTGCTCATTAGAGGGAACTGCACCCCACCCCCAAGGGGTTACCAGTACCTGGTTGTGACGGAGGTGCAAGGTAGGGAAGGAGGCATCAACGTCCCCAGGCTAACTCATTGGCTAGGCAGATCTTTCGGACTACACAGAGCAATGGAGCAAACCACGCTTCAGCTGCCAGTAGACCCCTGCTATCTAGTTGCTAGAGACCTTTTGCACTTTCCCACTTGAGAGCTGGTGAAAACCAGGACAATTGGTTTAGAACTCTTAACCTGGGCCAATCACCTGAGGATCCTCCAAGGTGCTACCCTGGTTGTGTTGTAGCAGAAAGGTTTGATTTTCCTCTTCCAGTTGTTGCCCTTGGGGGGTGGGATGTCATAGTTGCTTGTATTTCTCCATAGCTGAGACTTCAACCCAGAGTCACTGATTCACTAAGACTGAACAGAGATCAGCTGAATACAAGACAGAGCCACCTAGTCCCACCACACCAACTAGGTCCCCAGAGTCTCAGGCTGTAGTACTCTACGGGTCCTTTGCAAAGCTATAGGGGGAAAGCTGCAATCAGCAGTCCCAGCTCTTTGGCAAAGGGCTTATTAATCACAAATCCAGGAGCCCCAAATCCAATTTCACCTTACCTGCTCATCTAGCCAAACAATGAAAAATGATCATGGGGCAGAATCAGGAGTAAAACTCTGGCAACAAGAATATCAGAGTAGATAAACTCCCTCAAGGGAACAACAAAGTGGACACACTAGAAGATCCCATTCATAAACAAATGGCTGAGAAGTCAGAAATTGAGTTTAGAATTTGGATGGCAAATACGATTAATAGAATGGAAGGTTGGAATTAGAAATTCTAGGAATGATTCAAAACTTGTCTCAAGAATTCAATGAACTCGAAGACCAAAATCACCAAAGATTTTGACACAGATTGGAGCAGGCAGAAGAATGAATTTCTGACATTGAAGACAAAACTTTTGAACGCTCCCAAACGCCCAAAGAGGAGAAGTGGAGAGCAAAAACAGAACGTTCTCTCAGAGAGCTGTGAGACACCTCAAAAAAAGCAAACATTTGCCTTATAGGAATTCCTGAAGGCAAGGAGGTTGTTCCAAAAGGCACAGATGCTCTACTACTAGAGATAATCTAGGAGAATGTCCCAAACATGGCAAGAGATTCTGAAATTCAGAAAGCAGACAGTTTCAGAACCCCAACATGACTCAGTCCAAACAAAGCATCTCACAGACACATTATAATTAACTTCATCAAAGTTCATGTAAGGAGAAAATACTGCAAGCAGCCAGACGTAACAAAAACCATAACCTACAAGGGGAAGAATATTACAATGGCTGCAGAACTCTCTGCTGAAACTTTTCAAGCCAGAAGAAGATAGTCATTGACCTTCAACCTCATAAAACAAAACAACTTTCAACCAGGATCCAGTACCCAGCTAAACTGAGTTTCATCTATGATGGAGAAATTAAATACTTCAATGACATTCACACATTAAAGAAATTTGCCATAACTAAACCAGCTCTCCAGGATATTCTCAGACCAATTCTCCTTAATGACCAGCACAGTGTTCTACCACCAAAGTAAACTCACTCAGAAACTTTTCATCAAATCCCAACTTCCACAATGATGAAAAGACTAAAAATGTCCACTGGACTTTTGAAAAACTCGACCCTCCAAAATACTACCAGGCTTACAAATATTCTCAATTCATGTGAAAGGTTTAAACTGTCCCCGAAGAGGCACAGGTTGGCTGATGGGACACAAAAGCTCAGGCCACCTATCTGCTGTAAACAAGAACTGCATCTTAATTTAAAAGATAAATATACACTCAGGGGATCTGTAGCCAGCTTTCTGCAGAGGTTCCTGTCCAGAAGGAGAGTTAAAGGACAGAAACTCAGCAAAAAAGCCAATGGCTTGGATCTGAGCCAAAAGGAAAGGTCGAAGAGCGCACATCAACCCTGCTGGGGTGACCTGAGACCCCAAGGACACAAACAAAAAGGTACAGAGCACACCACCAAGCAGACGGGAGTCCCCTCCCCCATGAGAGAGGTTCACAGTATGCTCCATACCTCCATACAAACAAGCGAGCAGAGTTCAGCTGTCCTCCCACTCTACCCCACGGGACAGACCCTCTAAAAACCAGACCTCCTTCCCCTACTAGGGTGCCATGGTGCTCTCCAGCCAGGCATAAAACTGTATATACTCTCTACCTGCAAGTTGGTGTTCCTGGTGTTCCCCTCCACTCTCACCACAAGGTCTGCGGGTCTGTTCCCCACACAGTCCTGATTCCTGGAGATTTTCTTGAGGGGTGTGGACGGGCACAGACTGTCCCTGAACTGTGCTGGTTTTTCAGCTCGGAGTGAGCCAAGGGAAGACCTGGCTAGTGGGAAGGTCTCCTGAGGCATGAGACTAGCGACCAGCTCCGGGAACAATAGCTGGAGAGCTGCACCCCTGGGGATGCAGGAGACACTCCTAGTCTTGAGGAGACACTCCTAGTCTTCTGGGCAGCCAGGGGAAGCAGGCCACTTCTCCGGTGCCAGTAGAGCGGACCGGCAACCAAGGCACGAAAGGATTAGCCTGAGGCCTACTGGCTGGACACAGCAGGGGTTAGAATACTCGCAGAGGGGCTGCTTTGCTTAACCTGGCCCTCAGGGGATGAAAGCTGAGACAAAGGTCTGGAACTCACAGACTGAGGAAAACCCATTTGCAGCCCTAGATCAGGGAAAACAGCCTTGACAGAAATAAATTCTGCAAACTTGTTCTGTTCCAGCAGCAACATCAATCAGGGACAGGGCTGGAACTGAGTGAATCGCCCCACCCCCTATCAAGTACCCAGGTTGTCAGGCCTCACCTCCCCCTGCCAAACAGTGACAGGGAGTAGCAGAATGGTTGTGGAGCCACAGACCTCACTGTGACCCAGGCAGGTGCAAACCTCTGGAGCATCTGCTCATTGGAGGAAACTGATCACAACTGTTACCACCGACTGGGTGGGACAGAGGGGTAAGGTTGGAAAGGAGGCATCAACCTTCCCAGACTAATTTACTTGCTGCGGGGGTGCCCTCCTGAGCTCACAGAGCATCGAAGTGAATTATACAAGAGCTTCCAGCGGATCCCTGCTATCTAGTTGCCAGAGACTTTTTTAACTCTTCCATTTGAGTTCGGTGCTGGCTAGGACAATTCATTAGGACCTC
>CAUYON010086520.1:0-15377 GCA_963573935.1 Arctocebus calabarensis | reverse complement strand
TGAGGGCTGTCTGCCTGCTACACTTACTGTGTTCTTAGCAGAAGCTTTTTAGTTTGATCAAGTCCCAGTAGTGTATTTTTGATACTGCTTCACTTGCCTGGGGAGACCTCCTCATAAAAAATTCACCCAGGCCAATTCCTTTGAGAGTTTTCCCTGCACTTTCTTCTAATATTTTTATAGTTTCATGTCTTAAGTCTTTGACCCAGTGAGAGTCTATCTTGGTTAATGGTGAAAGGTGTGGGTCCAATTTCAGTCTTCTACAGGTCACCAGCCAGTTCAATCAGCACCATTTGTTAAATAGGGAATCTTTTCCCCGTTGAATGTTTTTAATTGCCTTGTCAAAGATCAAATAGCGGTAAGTAGCTAGGTTCATCTCTTGGTTCTCTATTCTATTCCATACATCTATCTCTCTGTTTTTGTGCCAGTACCATGCTGTTTTGATCACTATCGATTTATAGTACAGTCTCAGGTCTGGTAGTGTGATTCCTCCTGCTCTGTTTTTATTTCTAAGTAATGTCTTGGCTATTCGAGGTTTTATTATTTTTTGAGGTCTTTAAAATATGACAATGAAGCTTTTAATAGGAAGTGCATTAAAATTGTGTATTGTTTTGAGTGTTATGGACATTTTAATAATGTTGATTCTTCCCAGCCATGAGCATGGTATGTTTTTCCATTTGTTGACATATTCAGCTGTTTCTTTTCTTAGAGTTTCATAGTTCTCTTTAAAAAGATATTTCACATCCTTGGATCTTTTCCTGGTTTAGGGATCAAGGAGATATTCACTTCATAGAATGTATTGGGTAGTATTACATCTTTTTCTATATTTCGGAAAAGGTTGAATAATATAGGTACTAGTTCCTCTTTAAAGGTTTGGTAGAATTCTGACATGAAGCCATCTGGTCCAGGGCTTTTCTTTTTAGGGAGATTTTGTATGGTTGATGCTATTTCAGAACTTGAAATCGGCCTGTTCAACATTTCCACTTCATTCTGGCTAAGTCTAGGAAGGTGGCATGCTTCCAAATATTGGTCAGTTTCCTTCAGATTATCATATTTCTGAGAGTAAAGTTTCTTGTAATATTTGTTAAGGATTTTTTGAATTTCTGAGGGATCTGTTCTCATTTCGTCTTTACCATTTCTGATTGATGAAATTAGAGATTTTTACTCTTTTTTTTTCCTGATTAGAGTAGCCAAAGGTTTATTTTATTGACCTTTTCAAAGAACCAACTTTTTGATTTACTGATCTGTTATATAATTCTTTTGTTTTCAATTTCATTTAATTCTGCCCTGATTTTGGTTATTTCTTTTCTCCTGCTGGGTTTGGGATTAGAATGTTCTTCCTTTTCCAATTGCTTGAGATGTCCCATTAAGTTGTTAACTTTCTCTGTTTCTGTTCTCTTGAGGAAGGCTTGCAGTGCTATAAATTTCTCTCTTGGGACTGCGTTTGCAGTATCCCAGAGGTTTTAATAATTTGTTTCTTCATTGTCATTTTGTTCCAAAAATTTAGTGATTTCCTTCTTAATCTCGTCTATGACCCATCTATCATTCAGCATAAGGTTATTTAGCTTCCATGTTTTTGTTTGAGTATGCAAATTCCTGTTATTGTTGAGTGAGAATTTTATTCCATGGTGGTCCGAGCAGATGCAAGGAATAATTTCTATTCTTTTCAATTTACTGTGGTTAGATTTGTGACCTAAGATGTGATCAATATTGGAGTATGTTCCCTGGGCTTATGAGAAGAATGTATATTCATTTTATTAGGATGAAATGTTCTGTAGATGTCTGATAAATCCAGATGTTGAATGGTTAAGTTTAAATGTAAAATTTCTTTACTTAGCTTCTTATTGGAGGATCTATCCAACACTGCTGAAAGAGTATTAAAATCTCCAAATACTATGAGCTGGAAGAAATCAAGTTACTCATGTCTATTAGAGTTTTTCTTATAAATTGAGGCGCATTCTGGTTGGGTGAATAAATATTAATAGTTGAAATCTCATCATATTGAGTTTTACCTTTAACAAATAAGAAATGTCCATCTTTATCCTTACTTATTTTGGTTGGTTTAAAGCTTATTATATCTGCAAATAAGATTGCAACGCCTGCTTTTTTCTGTTTTCCATTTGCCTGGAATATAGATGATCATCTCTTCACCTTGACCCTATATTTATCTTTTAAGGTAAGGTGAGACTCTTGTATTCAGTAGATATCTGGCCTGAGGTTTTGTATCTAGTCAGCCAACCTATGCCTCTTTAGGGGACAATTTAAACCAGAAATTCTTTCTTCTGCTTGCTCCATTCTGTTGCTGAGGGATTCTACTTTGTTTCTCAGATCTTTGAGGGCTGCAACTTCTTGTCTCAATGTGTCAAAATCTTTGGTCATTTGATCTTTGAATTCCTTGACTTGTTAAGACAATTTTTGAAATGCACCCTGAATTTCTAAATCCAACTTTTCCTCTATTTTATTAATCTTGTTTGCAATCCAAATTCTGAATTCGATTTTTGTCATCTCAGCCATCTGTTTATGCATAGGATCCTCACTTGTGTCTGCCAAATTGTTCCCTGGGGGTTTGACCTACTCTGGTTGTTCATGTTTCCAGAGCTTTTCCTTTGATCCCACCCCATGATTAATTTTACACCGTTTGGCTGGATGAGTAGATAAGGACAATTTGGCCTGGGCATTCTAGGAGTAGCGATTGACCTGTCTTTTGCTTCAAAGCTGAGCTGGAGTCTGTACCTTTTCCCCTAGAGTTTTGCCAAGGACTGGTAGAGTGCTACTGTTTGTGAAACTGGGGACCTTCTTGGTGTGGTTGGTTTAAGTGGCTCTGTCTTATTTTCAGCTGGTCTTTGTCTTATCCTAGAGACTCTGTTACTCTGGATTGAAATCTGAACTGTGAAGAAATATCAGCAGTTAAGTCACTGCACCCCCCACAGGCAAGAATTGGAGAAGCAAAATCAAACCTTCCCACTACCAAACACCCAGAGTACCACTTTGGAAAGTCCTCGGGTGATTTGCCCAGTTGAAAAGGTCCCAGTCAATTGTCCTAGCCAGCACCAATCTCAAATGGAAGAGTTAAAAAGTCTCTGGCAGCTAGATAGCAGGGATCTGCTGGAAGCTCTAGTATAACTCACTCCGGTGCTCTGCGAGCTCAGGAGGACCCCCTCCCCAGCAAGTACATTAGTCTGGGAAGGTTGATGTCTCCTTCCCCACCTGGCTCCTCTGTCACACCCAGTCGGTGGTAACAGTTATGATCCAGTTTCCTCCAATGAGCAGATGCTCCAGAGGTTTGCGCCTGCCTGGATCACAGTAAGGTCTGTGGCTCCTCAACCAGTCTGCTACTCCCTGTCACTGTTTGGCAGAGGGAGATGAGGCCTGAAAACCTGGGTACTTGATAAGGGCTGGGGCGATTCACTCAGTTCCAACCCTGTCCCTGATTGACATTATTGCTGGAACAGAACAAGTTCACAGAATTTATTTCTGTCAAGGCTATTTTCCCTGATCAGACTTGGGCTGCAAATAGGTCTGACTCTGTGAGTTCCAGCCCTTTGTCTCAGCTTTCATTCCCTGAGGGCCAGGTGAGTCTGAAGGTAAGCAAAGCAGCCTCTGCCCTGGTTGTCAGGTGACTCTGTGCATATTCTAATCCCTGTGCTCTGTCCCTGCCAGTACTGCCTGAGGCATATCCTTCACATGCCTTGGTTGCCAGTCCACTCTGCTGGTGGCTACCATTGGAGAAGCCACCTTCTTCCCCTGGCTGCCCAGAAGACTGGGAGTATCTCAGGGGTGCATCCTCAGGGGTGCAAGCCCTCCTGCTATTGTTCCCACAACTGTAGTTGCTGTTTTGTGCCTCAGGGGACTTTCTTTCCAGCTGGATCTCCTCTTGGCTCACTTTTCTCTCATCACTCCCTAGCCAGAAAATCAGCACAGATCAGCAACAGTCTGCACCCCATCCACACCCCTTGAGAAAATGTCCAAGAAACTGGGTGGGGGCGAGGCCCCCAGATCTCAGGGTGAGAGTGGAGGGAAATACCAGGAACTCAAACTTGTAGGTAGAGAATATATACAGTTTTATACAGCTTTATGGCTGGCAGGAGAGTGCCATGGCACCCTAGTAGGAGAAGGAGGTCTGGTTTTTAGAGGGTGTCTCCCATGGGGTAGAGTGGGAGGACATCTGAACTCTGCTTACTTGTTTGTATGGAGGTATGGAGTATACTGTGAAACGCTCTCATGGGGAGGGGACTTGGAGATGTGCTCTGTACCTTTTAGTTTATGTCCTGGGGTCTCAGTTCGCCCCAGCAGGGTTGATGTGTGTTCTTCAACCTTTTCATTTGGCTCAGATCCAAACCATCAGCTTTCTTGCTGAGTTTCTGTCCTGAGTTTCTGTCTTGCTGAGTTAAAACTCTCCTTCTGGACGGGAACCTCTGTGGAAAACTGGCTACCAATTGCCATCTTGTCTCCTCCCCCCTATCTTTACATTTTGATGTGGAATATCATCCCTTTTTGTAACCCAGAGGACACATTTCATTTGCCATCCTTAACAGTACTTTTGACTTTTCATAAGCAGTTGCTCTTTAAACTGCTTTTCATAAGCAGTTACTCTTTAAGCACTTTACCAAGGGTGACATAGTAAGACTCTGTCTCAACAAAAAAAAAAAGAAAGAAAGAAAAAAAGAAAGATCTGAAAAGGGTAAATGATAATAGATACTATAGAGATACATATAATTATCACTGAAAACTACAAACAACTCTATACTGAGAAATGTGGAGGAAATGGACCAATTCTTTAATCACACTACCTCCCTAGACTTAACCAGGAAGAAATAGAACCTTTGGAAAGAGCAATATCAAGCACAAAATTGCAACAATAATAAAAAATCTTCCAATAACAACAACAAAATGTCTTGGACCAGACAGTTTCACACCACAATTCTAATAAACCTTCCAAGAGAAGGAAGGGACCCTCCCCAATTCGTTCTTTGATGCAAATAACTCTCTGAAACCAAAACTGGGAAAGGACCTAACAAAAAAGAAAACTATGGACCAATATCAATAATGAATATTGATGGAAAAATACTGAGCAAAATACTAGCAAATAGAATTTAACTACACATAAAAAAATGACAATAATGGAATTCTTAACCACAAAAGTTAAAGTTTATTATAATCTGCATAGAACTATAAAAATGTTGCTAAAAAATATAGATAGAAGAAAATTAATTAAAAATTTATAAAGAGCAAATGTTCAAACCACTCAAATAATTAAGAAATGCAAATTAAGGGGTGGCACCTGTGGCTTAGTCAGTAAGGCACTGGCCTAATATACCAAGGGTGGCAGGTTCAAACCCAGCCCTGGAAAAATTGCAACAAAAAAATAGCTGGGTGTTGTGGTGGGTGCCTATGGTCCCAGCTACTCAGGAGGCTGAGGCAAGAGAATCGCCTAAGCCCAGGACTTGGAGGTTGCTGTGAACTGTGTGACGCCACAGCAGGGCAATTAAGTGAGACTCTGTCTCTTACAAAAAAGCAAAAGCAATGCAAGTTAAGAACAGTCAAAATTATAACTTTACTTCAACAAAATTATCCATATGATTAAATAGTAGATAAAAAATATTTCTTTGTCAACATCATATTAGTTATGTAAAATAATATTTACTTATAAATTAAATGTATTGCTTGACTCGGTACACACTTTTATTATATTTTACAAATTTCTGTTTTGGACTTTACTGAAATATGTATTTTTTTAAATCAGAAAAAGGTATTTGTTTAACTGAATGTTATAGCTTTTTTGTGTTATTATGAGTCTACTGAAATACTTAAAATCAATTTGTGAACACCTATGATTTTTAGACTGTAAATAAATACCTACATTTGGGGAGTGACATCAGCTCAGCAAATTTTGTGTACTTGTGTGAGCTCACTCTTCCATTTGTGACCAGCTGGAGATTAGGAAGCAGATGTGATGATTTTTGTTTGGACTGTCTCCTAGGTTGGGGTCCTACTGTCACTGGGCTGATGTAGAATGACCTCAGCTTGGACAATTGAGTTTGCCACCATCTATTCATTTATCCTCCATCTGGCTGGTCCAGGCTTATTCTTTGGTGGTGGCAAGATTCTGAAAGACAGAGCATGCAAGGACCCTTGTGGCATAATCTATGGCATTGTCACTTCTGCCTGACCCCATCACAAGGTGAGAGCATATAGATGCAGGGTCATTTTGAAAGTTTTCAGATACATGAAAGTCAAGAAATGTAAAATCCACTTGTACAGAAACAAAAGAAGCCCTCCCAGCAACTCTGATAAGCCCAGTAAGTTAAAACTTGCACAGCTGGATCACAAAGGATGCTGTCCAGTGTGTTTCTAGGAAGTGAAACAATGGACTGTAACACAGACTGTCTCAAACTTTCATAATGACCCATATAGAAAAGAAACGAGCTTTCCTACACCATTCTTTAATTTCAAGTTTTCTATTAAATTCTATAGGCACACTGAATTCTAAGTAGAATCTTAATCAAATCGCCACTGACCTATATTTGTAATCCTGTGTCAAGAGCAACATTGTGTTTATATTGTACCAGCCAGAGTTTTCACAATTTCAAGGAAGGGGTAAAAGTTATGTCTCTTTTTGAGCTGAGGAGCTAAGCTGCAAAATCACATAGCAGCAAACATGAAGGAGGTAGAAAATTAGGCCCACGGTTTATAATTTGTGTAACACAAATTCTAATGTCTTCAGGAAATTTGCTGTGAGGCTTCTGAAAAGTTGAGCCCAATATATGTACTAGACAAACATAATTTTTGAAGCAGAAGGAGCTCTGGATGCTGGTCCTGGTCCTACCACTTACTAGTTAAGCACATTTCACAAACTTCCCGATTTTATCCAGCCTGAGTTGCCCCATCCTTTAACTGGGGCTGATATCAGAAAACCACAGAACTTTGCCTAGTTCAAAAAAGCAATACACTTACAATAGTGGGCACATAATAACCATTAAGTATGTTTAGCAAGTATTGTTATGCTCAAGAACCAGGATCACAAATAGTAGGAGCTTGAATAACGTCTCAAATTAAAGAATGGTGTCTATAACCCCCTTTTCCCTTCTATTTAAATGTTCTTTCTTGGGGAACTCATCCAGCCCTGTAGCTTTATACTGATTGATGCCAGTGACTGCAGTTTTGTGCATTCAACCGCCCCCTTGACAAGTGCACTTTTGTATAAAAGCAGCTATATTAAAATACAGCAATTGTACTAAAGTTAATGGCTGCAGAATTAATTCTCCCACCACCTTAAGGCTCATAATGCTTTCTTTTTAGTGTCTCTCCCAGCCATTGAATTAGTTACTCAAGTTAAAAGCCTAACAATTATTTTTATTTTCTCTTTTTAGTCTCACTTTCTAAGTCCAATCCTTCAGCAAGTCTTATTCCCCTAAAGTCTAGTGTGTACTCCCTGATTTTCTCCCTATTTCCCCTCTATACTGGAATAATTTTATACTAAACTGACATCAACTGTAATCTGTGTTTCTACAATAGTCTCTTGTCTCACTGGATGCATTTTTGCTCTTTTATGCTTCCTTCACCTGCCACTAAAGTAATTTTTTTAATACATAATAGATCACTTATAACCTTCCCATGGCTCTTTTAGAACTTGGAATTAAATTCAAATTACTATTGAGGCCCAAGAAACGTGCATGAGCTCACTCCTACCCAGCTTGCCGGCCTCCTCTGCCTCTTTTCAAGGCTACTTAGACTCCATGTAGGATGTTCTTGTCTGACCCCCAACTCTGCCAAGCTACTCCTAATTAAAAGTGCTTGTGAATATTATTCCCTTTGTCTGGATGTTTTTTCCCTAGATTCTTTAATAGATAGTTTTTTTTCCATTTTTGTGTCCTCATGTCAATGTTTCTTCAGAAGCATTTTTTTGACTAAAGTAATTTCAATTCATCTCAAACTACTTTCCATCACAACACTATGCTGTATGTGTAAATTTTATTTCCATCTGAATTTACTTCGTTCATTTACCCACATATTTTCTGCCTACTCCCATGTTTTGTTGTCACAACTGTGCTTCCACAACTTTGTCAGTGCTTAGGACAAAGTAACTTTACAAACAGTCCTTGAGATAAAGCCCTATCAGAAAACAATGTGAAGTTATTTGGACGTTGAAACTAAAATGACTTCAAAATATAAGATTCACAGTTCAAAAACGGCATCTGTAATATGCATTTGGAAAATACAAATTCTAATAAATTTATCTGTATGCTGATGTGATTATGTCGTTACTTAAAAATAACTGTAAGATAATGTAAACCAAACTTTGAAGTTTAGATAGAACTTCTAAGAACAAGATTGTTTTCCAATGTTAAAGAACCTGAAAATGGTTGTTATGGTAACTTTATATATGTGATTGACATTTTATATCTTAAAGTGTCAAATCTTTAAAAGCCATAAAGAAATGACCAAAAAGTGCTCAAATAACCAACATATTTTAAGAGATTTCAGTAGAAGGAATGATGAATTATCACAGAACATACATTTATTTTCACAATTTTTCTGACAAATTAGTGGTAATGTGCATGAAAATCAGCATATGTCTTTCACAGTTATATAATAAACATTTTTTTCAAATGTTTCAATAAACCATAATAAAATTAATCTTTTAAAACTAATATTGAGAGAAATGCAAAAATATTGACTTGAAGAAAATAAAAAAAATGACCTTTCAAAAGAAGTATATTTTTTTACAAAGAAGTTATGTTTTTAAAGGACATTTTTACTCATTTAACTTTATATTTAAGCTTAGCTATTCATTATAAAAAGCAAAAGTGTGTATCCAAAGTGTTTTAATTAGAATAAATGAGTAAAATTGATTCATATTTCTAATTTATTTCGACAAAAATCAGTATTGTGCAATTATAGTTTCTTGGAATTCTTATTTGCATCTCATTTTTATTATTGGAGCATACTAAAATGCCATATATGAGCATATCAATTGGCCATTTTCAGTGGAAAAATTGTATTTTTAAACCTTCCAAATTAGAAGAAACTTTTCTTTTGAAATGTATCTGTCGTCTTCTGCCTTTACTAATTGTTAACATAATATTTTTGGTGCTTTTATTTATGATAAATTCACAAATTCTACCTTGAAAGATCATATTTGTGAGTCCTTCATATTTTTGAGTGAATCAGTAATGAAGATAATAGATGCTTAATAATCAGGTTAATAACATAATGATGAAAATTACAGAAACTTTAAAAAATTATTAGATGGTCTTATGTACAAATTAATGTCAACATATATAAGGCTTTGAATTTAATATACAAATTCCCCAAAACTATAACTTATCAAAGATGACACAAAAATTTAAAATATTTGTATTTTTATCTGTCTGCTAAAGGAATTAAATCTGCAGTTAAAATCCATTTTTCAAATAATCCCTTGACCTAATAGCGTGAATGTTTTTATGTATTTAAGAAAAAATGTTCAGAGCACATAAAGTCTCCTAAATAATAATAGAGACATAAATATGCTCCTCTGAGTTTTATGAGGTCTGCAAAATTTTCCTGATGAAACTAATCAAGTCTACATAAGAAGAAAAAAACTATATATCAATTCACTTCTGAGTATAAGTGAAATGATTTATAAAATATTAACCAACCACAACTTGAAAAATATAATATACCTGCATCAAAATGAATTTATGTTAGAAAATCAAATGTTGCTGTATGTTCAAATGTCAATCAGAATTTTCCACCTATGAGTAGATGATATATAATTATCATCATCTTACTACATGAAGAATTGACATTAACAAATTTAACACTAATAATTGGAATAAAATTCTATAGCAAACTGGGAACAGAAGATATTTTCTAAATTTCACATAAAGTATATTTAAAGAAAGAACAGAATAACAACAATGAAAATTTACCAAACATCCTGTTTTTTATTTTTTTTGTATAGGAAAAAACTAAGTCACATGCTATCACATGTCTTATCTTACATTTTATTGGTGAATCTGACTGGTCTAATCAAGAAGGAAAATAAACACATAAGTGTTAACAAGAAACAAAACCTGACAGTTAATAATTTATGATTTTGTACATAGAATATATCTATTGCTATTATTAGAATTCACAGGCAAAATTAGCAGGTGTATTGAAAGGAACAACGAAATAAGTTGTCTTTATTTAAATCAATTTTACCAGTTTAAGTTTATATCAAAGATGTTTTAAAAAATCTTTCATTTAAAGATACCAGATACAATAGATAAAATAATATCAAATGTCTGGAAGTAAATCTGTGAAAAGCAACCACAAAAAGCTCTAACCATATATAAAACACAAGAATACATGCACATGTTTACACACATGTATCAAAACACACCTTTTCTCACCCTTACGTTCACCTGCCACTTCACCTTTCTCAGCACCTGCACACATCTCCACAAAATATCTCCTACTTACACTAAATTTATATAAATCTTCACCAATACCAAACATAAACTAACACACTTTCCAAAAATTCATATGGCAAGTGTATTCTAAAATTTACATGGAAATGCAAAGATCCTAAAATAGTAAGCAATAGAGAAGGCCAAAGAAGATTAAACTACATGATTTTTTAAAAATACTAAACATTTAAAATAACAAAACCTATTATAATATTAGCTGTAGCTCAATGGAACAGAATCGAGTCTATAAATGAATGAACTTTGTTTTTAACTTTTTCTCTCTAGTATTTAACATAACAACTGATTAAAGTATCTTTGTAGATTACATTTTGTTAAAACTTTGTCTTTTATGCTGTATAGAAATTCTGTGATACTGTTAGCCAGCTAATTGTGACCCATAAATTCTAGACACTGTTAGGCAGCTTATATAAATTTGAGATAGATAATTGGCATCAAGAATATGGGAGCTCTTGTGTGCATTTGGAAGTTGAACTGTATAAATGGATAGTTTCATAAACCCAAGACCAGAAGAACCCTCTACAAGATGAGTATTGAATATATGTCCGATCCTGTCACTCTCTGCACAAAACCTACTAATGGCTATCTCTTCTAATCAGAGTAAAAGTCAAAGTCTTTAAAGTGATCTATAAGCCTCTGTGCCTCACTTATCACATTCATCTCACTTCCTCTGCTCTATTTTTAATACTTGGAGCCAACTGACATTCTCATGTTTGCTAAGCTTGCAGGTCTTGAGGAAGTGAACTGACGCTTAGGTTTGCATTCTAATTTTCAAAGAAGCTCTCTTTGCCCATTGTGATACTTCAACTTTGTACATACTTCTTTCCTGAATTATTCTCTTTCTCCATTTAGCAGTGTTTAACATACAATATAAATTGTTTCTAATGTATTTATTTTGTTTCTTTCAGATTGATATGAGGGTACAAATGTTTAGAAATATCATTTCTAAGATAAATTTCAAGTTGTAGCTGAGTTCTTCACTCAGTCTTGTTTATTTTCTTTTATTGTCTCATTTACTACAGTATGAGCTCCATGTGAACAGTTATTTTTGTATTTATTGCTGAATTCCTAATATTAATAAGTGAGCTTAGAATAGAGAGTATATTCCATGAATATTGTTTTTCATAAAAAAGAAAGTGAGGAAGAATTGAAACTTTGTAATGTATATTTCTTGTGTTCTTGTGCCTTCTACAGTGGTCTCACCCTTAAGGATTTATGTTCATTTTAGTGAAAAAGTAGGTGAGAATGTAACATAGATAGTGGAATAATTCAGATAAATATGGAGAAAAGTTTAATCTTGATATTTATTATTGGATTGCCATGTTGCTACTCCCACATCTAGTGTTGTCAGACCCCATGAAATTCAACGTGGTTGTCAAGAGAAGCATGCTGGCGATCTAATTCTGATTGGAAATTGCTATGAATTTCATAGCCTTTTGAAAAGATTGAAAGAAGTGTGTAGAAATATTTTTGAGAGATGGATACCTTTACTGAAATATGTAATTAAGCTATTTAAATGAATAGAGTCAGAGGCTACCCTACCCACTGAATTTCTCAAATGAACGCTTTTTTAATTCATTTATTATTGATTATTTGGCAGTTGGTTCAGAATGCCCACAGAAGCTAAAATGGAAGTAAATATAACAAAATGTTTCAGCATCTACACGAGATTCTTCATGGCCCAAATTTGAAGATGTCTTTCAAATAACTTTTGTAAATCTGCAATTTTTCAATATTTTGCCTGACATTAGTTTGATTTTAATTAAGAATCTCAACAATTTTAAATGTTTCACTTTGTTTGTAGTCCAAAATGCCTTTTAATTCAAATTTCATTATAACTCATTTTCCATATAATGTTTTACTTGGAAAGCAATGAAGTTTTCCAGCTGAAATTTATTTTTCTGTGGAATTAATTATTTTCATCCAGCCTTCATTCATATTCCCATTCCTCCTCAAATGACACACTGGTGAAATGTGGAATTGGTCTTATGTAGTCCTCTTATTTGTTGGCATTATGCACAATTCTATATTAACCAGATATTCATTCGTTACTTTAGAGAATCAGATTACTCTATGCCAAGGTGAAAGTCTCCATCTCATTCTATGTTAAAGTAGTCTCATATCATTCTATGTTAAAGTAATCAAAATTTCCTTCCTGAATATCTCTCAATAGCTGATAAATATCAACTCATTTTACCAAATAATCAGAGTGTTCTAATTAGTTGACATCTCTGAAAATGCAATAAAGACTGATTTTCTTGGGGGAAAGAAATCATCCTATCCCACTTGGACATAAAAAGGTCAAATATTGATGTAATCTGCAAAGGTGTCATTGCCCTTTGTGAAGCAAGTTACATTTAAAGTAAAAGTCATCCACTATGCCACTGGAGTGTTAACAGGTTAGTACTAAAAGCAAATCATCTTACCTCTGAAGGTAATGAGACTGTTAAAATGATAAAAGTTATTTAGTAATATAAATATTAATTTAAAATTTTTATTTATTTATTTATTGTTGCAGTTTGGCTGAGGCAGGGTTTGAACCCTCCACCCTGGGTATATGGGGCCAGCACCCTACTCGCTGAGCCACAGGAGCTGCCCTTAAATATTAATTTTAAAAATAAAATTAAAACAATATGTTGTTTGTATAATTAAGCTTTCCAATGGTAAAATTTTAAAGTTTTAGAATTCATGAGGAAAGCAGCAAAATGACAATGAACATATTTTACACCTTGAATGATAGTGCCCAAGTTAGTCCTAAAGATTGTATTATTTCCATATATTCAGCACTTTGCACCCCATAGTAAATGTTGATAAAGTTTTTAATAAATCAAGGGTGCATGCTATATAATCATGAAATTATGGATTATATGAGGAATCATGCTGGCAACTAAAACTACTAATATTCCTTTTCCATATTCTTTTGAAAGCCACACCTTTACTTTCTGACCTTCCATTAATGTAATTACACAAGACTTGGCTATTCCTCTTTATATTAGTGTAAATGCTGGCACCTCTTTCAACATCAAACCTAAACAAAAATGAATTCTACATGGGAAGATGTATTGATATCTAGTTATTTCCAAAGAACATAGTTAGATTTTAGGATTTCTTTTTTAGCGCACATACTTCACTCCTACAACCTAAAGCTTCATCTAGAGTGGAAAACTGAAGGATGATAAAGTATTCCAGAAATTTTGAGACATTCTTGTAATATACAGTTCAAATGGAACTTAATTACTGATGATTGACATTAGTTTCCACTCACTCTGAACATGAGGTGTTAACATACGACCCTAAGCTTCCACTAAAAATCCTGTTTCTAGGATAGACTGTGTGGTATACCCAAAGTCCCTGGGAAACAAGAATGCTCTTATCAGGCAGGACATGCCAAGGGCTTACAGATTACTTCCCAGGATATGAGGGCAAAGGCCAGTCCTCTCTTTGGGCAAGATTACTTCTTTACCGTATATGTGAGGTTGAACGATTAACTTTGAGAACTCATCCTCCAAAAAGTGCTGCGCACTCCTTGCTGAATATCACTATGGTCACCTTTGAAGTACTCTCCTTGGGAAGATATGCACTGAAGCCAGCACCTAGTCCACCCTTCAAAACACTTTTTCAAGGATGGATTCACAAACTTGTCAGACCTCCTGTAATGACAGCGCTCATGACCATTCCATTACAAAAAGTTTAAAAATTCCTTTAAAGGGTGAACTGGGCACTGGGGTCAATACCTGGGTTCCTGAGGGGAGTGCTTCAAAGGTGACAGTAATGCATCGAGTAATGAGGTATGTAGCACTTTTTCTAGGATATGTTTACAAACTTAATTCTCTGACCTCATGTATCAACAGCTTTTTTAGAGAATTACATGTCATACTGAAGGAAGCAAAAATTAAAAAGACACCAGATTTTTCAACAGTCACTCAGGATCTTAAACATTAGAGCAATGTTCCACAATGATGAGAGAAAATAATTATCTTCTTAGATCTCATTTTTTTTAAACTATAGTACCAATAACTTCTGAGGGTAGATTGAAGATACGCAAGGTTATAAGCCTTCAAATATATTCTTTTCATACAGTCATTGTGAGGAAGCTATTTGAGATTGTCACGTAAGTAAAACAGGTGAGTCAACCAGGAATTAGCAGGTCTAACTTAGAAAGCATCAATGATAATGTCACTACGATATTAGTGTGGCTGTCTTAGAAAGCAATCAGTGCAGGCAGCACCCATAGGATGAAGTGCTGTGCAAATTTTTCTCAGAATATAAATGACAAAGCTAAAAGAAATTGAAAACATATATATTGTGAAAGTGATTTATGAGCATGTCACAAAATTGTTGGAGAACTTGTAGATAAAAGCCAAAGTCATCATTTTAAGTAGCAGCATGAAAGCATTAAAGAAAATGAGTTCATTGATGTTTATAAGAAAAAAATCTATTTATCTATGTATGTATGTATGTATCTATCTATCTATCTATCTATCACCTATAAATATTAGGAAATGAAGACAAATGGGGAAGGACCTTTGATTTTTTTTTTCTTCTTTTTTTTTTTTATTGTGGGGATTCATTGAGGGTACAAGAAACCATGTTACACTGGTTGCATTTGTTAGGAAGAGACCCTCTTACAATCGTGTTTTGCCCCCAAAAGGTGTGGCACACACCAAGACCCCAAGACCCCAAGACCCCACCCCCCTTACTCCTTCCCTCTCTCTGCTCTTCCTTTCCCCACCCCTCCCTCATTCTTCCTCTCTCTGCTGTCCCCTTCTTTCACCCCCACCATGTCAATAATTGTCATTAATTGTCCTCATATCAAACTTGAGTACATGGGATTCATGCTTCTCCATTCTTGAGATGCTTTACTAAGAATAATGTGTTCCACTTCCATCCAGGTTAGTACAAAGGTTGTAAAGTCTCCATTTTTTT
>CAUYON010086516.1:0-15833 GCA_963573935.1 Arctocebus calabarensis | reverse complement strand
GCGGGCTTCACATACAATCTGAGATATTTTCATCAACCTGATTGACATAACATTCATGAGATTTTGTCATTTACTATGTGAAAACATTTTTGATCCTTATTTGGAAGTTTTCTCCTGCATTTGTTTCTATCCATCTCTGAGCCTCCTCTCTTCTATGTCAGAGGGAGAAGTCGTGACTTGGCTTCTAGCTTTCTGGAATAGGAGACAAGAGTAATGGGGAGTTTCTAGAGGAAGCTGTGGGTCAGTCTATTCTGTCATCTGTTCCCAGCACTGTGGAGACACAGAAGGAGGAAAGGTTAGGAACCTCCCTGACAGCCCCCGAAGCTTGAGACAGCTGAATATTTTCTTTCTGACTCTAGAAGGTGGGGATGTGCCATCCAAATGGAGTAACAACATGGGCAAGGTTTCCAAGTTCTTATGCAGCTCCACCAGCGCCTAGCTGTGTGGCGTTTGGGCATCCACTTCACTGCCTCTCCTAGATAGAGTTTTACTGATTATTGCAGGTATAAACCTTTGACTGCAAATTTAGCAGCCTGAGAATAGAACTTCCTTTATTTTCCACTAGTGTTTAAAATCCCAATTCTCCTGGCAAGCAATACTCAACCTTGATCTTTTCAGGGTTTCTCTTCTCTTTTACCAAGGCTAATCCTTTGTTGTCGGGGACTCAGACAGTTCTGAGTTTTGAGGGGAGGCTTTCTGATCCTGGGTTAGACAGGATCCATCCACACCAACATCTGCCGAGATGGCCGTTCCCATCTGGTCTTCCGTTGTCAGTCTGTGAAGGTTGCTCTGAGCCCCCACTCATTCCTCAACCTGAGGCCTCCTCAGACCCCCCTAATCAGAGGAATTTTCAGGCCTGTCTTGCATCGACACGAGTTAGTCCTCTGATGCTTGGCTTTACAGGGCTGTAAGAAGCTCAGCAGGGCTCTTTAAGGCTTCCTCACTCCTGTGCCACTCTCAGCGAGACCCTTTTCCTGCCTGTGAACCTTGCTGGGGCATGAGGAGCTCTGGGAGGCTGCCCGTGGCCCATCAGCCTGGGCATCCCACAGTCAGTGCCTTACCAGGGCTCTGAGAAACAGAGACCACAGAAGTCATCCCTTTAAAATTTCCTAAAGCTGTTTGTCTAGGCGCTTTAAAACTAGAAGCCCTCTCCTCCTCCTTTCTCTTGATACATCTGATCTGAGTCAATGGATGCCACATGAGAGAAGGCCAGTGGGTACAAAGAAATTGCAGGAAAATGTCAGTTAATATTTCAAAAGTGCCCCATTACACATATAACGCAGGATAAAATTATTTGTAGGCTTACCATGAGGATTCAATGCCATAGCACAGGTTAGATTCCTCACAGTGTTTGACTTAAAATAGATACTAGATTGTCGGGGCCCCTATGACCTGGTTGTGGTCGCCACAGGAAGGAACCAGGTGTGACATGGATTAGAAGTACAAGCTTCCGGGAGGCGGGCTAACCTTAGTTGCAGGGTAGCCCCGAGCCCCCTCTGCAACGGCTATTTGTTAAGGTTATGCACAACAGGTGTGGAGAGTTCAGGTCATTCCATATGAGGGCTGCCTGCATAAGGATTGCCACGTGCTCTCCTCACGCGTTCTTTCCCCACAACCCTCATGAAGAACTTCTAAGCATCAATGTTTAACACATGCTCACCAGTGAGTGACCGACCTTATCTCATTCCGGAACACTGAGTTACTTGGGAGAATGCATCAACATAGCTCACTGCAACCTCAAATTGCCGGGCTCAAGCCATCCTTCCACCTCAGCTTTCCAAAGTACTGGTATAACAGATGTGAGCCACCATAGCTGGCCTCCACCCTTTATTTGCACGTAGTAATTCCTCTGTGTTATGCATTCATCTCTGAAAACAGTTTTACAATTTTCCTGAACATGCCACAGACACTTCACGTTCATCATGTTAAGAACTCCACCTTTATTTTCCAAATCTCTCTCTTTCTGGATTTCCCATCTCAGTAATAGCATAACATTCACAACTTTGCCTAAGAAAGAAACCTTGACATTTCCATGCCATCACCTCCCATGTAAAATTCGTACTCAGTGAGTAAATACTTCTCCAACCGCACTCACTGGGGTAACTAAGTTGTTCAAGCCATCATTTCGTATAACTTACCCTCTTAACAATCTCTGATCTTCCTATTTCTTCTGACCATTCTATGGCCATCAACTAATCATAATTCATATATGGAGCTCAGATGGGATTATACCATCCTCCCAGCTCCGGGATTTACAATGGAGCCTTATTCCTTATAGCTAAGGGGATCTCAAGGCCTTTGCCTAGTGGGACTCTTTCCATGTGTCTTTGCTTTTCTCTTCTACCTCTCATCTGTTTTCCACCCATCATCCAAAGCAGTGCACAACAGTGATATAATAAAAAGAAATCTGAGGGCAGCAAGCATGATGTGACAGGGAACTTTTTGTTATTACTAAAACACATTGACCCACCCATTCCCTGAAAAGACAAAGACAAATATACTTCTAAATAGAAAATTTCCTAGCTATAGCCAGAGCTCACCCTGCTGTTTCACTGTAAAAATTTCCTTTCCATTTATGTTCCTCCAGGGGGAAAAAGAAATCTATCTATCTATGTATGTATGTATCTATCTATGTATATTCTGGATATTTTGGAAATCAGTTTCTCAAGTTTGCGTCCCTAAGGGACTCAACTAAAAACTGTTGCACTGTCCCCAAGGTACCTCAGTCCCTGAAGAGCTCCCATCCACAGTTTGGCTGTTCTCACCTCCCAAATGTGGAAGCTCATTATTGAAGCCATGTCTTCCTTGATTTAAGATCTTTTAATGGACAGCTAGAAGTGTAGCCATTACTTTCCACCTGCCATAGTGTCAGTCAATTGGGGTAAAAAAAAAAGTTTTATGTCAATCAAAAAATCCTTGGGGATGTTGCATCCTGTTATGATGCATTACCCTTTGACCACTGTGACTCGAAGGCTCTGGCATTAAAGAGCATGTGCCAGAAATAATTAAAAGCTACTCTTAATTGTATTCACATATAAATGTAGCATTTAGCACTGGAGTGTGTTTATACTGTCTGGTGAAGAAGTCTGGGAAGTTCATCTTCTTTGGTGCCACTATTAGCATCACTATTAATCAAATGTAGCAGGTTGAGATTCAAAGTTATTGCTTTGAAAATATTTAGTACCAATGTGATTACTATTATCCTGTATTAATGTCCTGCCACAAGTGTTAACAAGACCAGTATAGCAAACTGACTAATTTTCAATGTCCCTAACACCCCATGGTGAAAGAGATGGATTTTCCAGGAAACAGCCATTGTGGAAAAAAGCAATATATGGGGCTAAGGCCGGCCTTACACATTTTAGTGGTTACAGAAATGTCTCCCCCCACCCCTGGTGAGTTACAGCTCACTGAGGTATGCCACTGAATCACCTTATCTTGCCCAGTAACTGCTCTGTTGTGCCTGGCTCAGGGGCATTCATCTGAATGACACCAACCTCAAAATCGGAATTTGGGCTCTAAATCTTGAGCATGTGATATTTTTCTTTATGGGCCGGATTTCAGAGAAGCCAAAAGAAGAGCGAGAACCACCAACACACACCTAGCTTGCACTTATTCACAATTCATCTCGGCCATTGCAAAATCCTGTCCTTAGAATGACCTTACAGAGAGGGAGAGCTAAAGGGAATAGCTACAAAAATGAGAATGGCTGAGGAGTAAATAAAACTATAGGAAGGCAGGCAGGAGCCACAATGCCCAGACTGAGGCAGAATAAAACAAATTCATTATAGTGTAAATTGCTCACACTATATGGGAGTCTATTACGGGGAGTTCGTGAGAACTGGGAAGGAGGTGGTGGATTCCTACTGCATTCTCCCACCGATCACTCCAAACTCCCCAGGGCCAAAGAAATCTAACCAGTGATGGATTGTTCATGGGGATAGAGGGTGAGTAGAAAGAAGGTAAATTAAACACCCAGATTGCCCTGTCTATGGTGTGAAGTATGTTACAGGTCTTTCTTCTGCATTTTAGCTCTGAATGCTTGAGTATAATTCGCCATCCTGAGAGCCCAATATAGGGACAGCCAGAGCATCTAATGCTAAATGTATTTCTGTTGACTTCAAGAGAATAGTCCTAAAGTGTTAAAGCACTTAGCACATAACCTACTACAGTTAGCACTCAGTAAATATCCGTAATTCAGTAACGGCACAATTACCTTCTCCATCTAAACTTTCCCCTTTCACCATGGATATATAATCCACATTACAAGATATGTAAACTTTCTCACTCTCACATCACTGCTTTGTTCCATTCATTTGTTCAACAAATATTCATTGAGCAGTTACTACGCACTAAATGCTATCAATCCGTGGTCTGGAATCTAATAAAAAGCTTTAGCCTCAGATGGATGAGGGTCCAAATTCTAGTTGTGTGATATTCAGCAAGTTTCTTAATGTTTTGGGGCCTCACTTTCTGTTCTGCAAAATGAGCATACGAATAACACCTACCTTGGGTTAATGTGAGGATTAAGAGGACTTGCATAGTGAGCTATTTAGGACAGAGCTTTATATGTGGTAAGTTCCATGTGTTTTGTGGCCTCAAGGCCCTGTCTGAATCTAGGCAGCACTCTGAACCCTGGTCTGGCTCACATAGCCCTGGTGAATTTTGTCTTCCCAGGAGTTCAATTAGCACTTGTTATTTGTTCTCTAAGTTTAATTCTTGACTTTTTGCTTTAGTCGGTAGGCTTTCTTTCCTAGCCCATTATTCCACAAGTGCGTGTCTACATTTTGCCCACGGAACAATGCGGTTGCTAGGAAGCCCAGGTTAGGAGCAAATTATGAGCTGGTGATTGAGTCCAGGTGGGGATTAATGGAGAAAATTCTTCTTCACAAAGGTAGAGCGAGGCTTGAAGCAACATGGATACAGTCTTTGCAAGGAAGCAAAAAAGGTGGGGCTAAGGAAGGAGAAAAATGGAACAGTATGTGATGGTGAGAGAGTGGGGCACACCCTGTCTAGTCCCTCCTAGATCACAGGGACTCAGAAGGGGAAGTTGTTGAGCATAATGTTTCACAGCACCTGGATGCAGAAACAGAAGGTTGTAGGTGAATTACGCGGTATTCCACATAATTTGGGAACATCCACAGTCCTCTTTAATTGATTTCTTCATTTTTAATCTTTAAGTTGTTATAGCAACTTTAGTTCAATAGTAGACTTTACTTCCGTGCTTCCCAAGCCCCTGCCATATCTGGATGTCCAGTCAAAAGCTAGGACCCAAGAACAGGATTCTGAAGGACAGCCTGATATGGAACAGAGAGGTGAGAGAGAGGCAGTTACGGCTCTGGCTCTCAGTGTTCCTGCTCAATAGGGTCCTTATCACTCTGAAATTGGCAGCAAAGTTTTATAGATGTGGGCATAGGAGGAATTTATTTTTTTCCTGAGGAGGTTATTAGATTTCACCACATTCTGAAAGAGAACGGAAAATTGTCTCTGCTTTTCTTTGCTTGGAGGAACTTTGAGAGATGGTCTGTGGTCCCCTAACATCCACTGAACATGGCAGTGGCTGCCATGGGGGTCAATAGAAGAGAAGGGCAGAGAATATAGGATCAGGACCTCCATCTCATTTCAGTAAAAAATAATTCATTTGTAAATATTGAAATGAATTTATTTTTATTATTGAAATACGGTTTTACTCTTTAAAAGAGTTGGAAAATAATCAGGAAAAATAAATAATAGAATTATCTAGCTGATATGGTTTCTTTAGCTCTTGTATCTGCTTCCACTTTAGCAGCAAGGCATCTTGCGACAGGGAGCCCACTGTCTATGTTGTGCCCACTGGCCTCAGCCTGGGCTACAGCCACATGACATATTTCACATTTTCTTGATTGCCCAATTGATGACACCATTTCTCATTTTCCTATTCCTATTCTTGCTATGCCTATGTAATTTTATTAATTTCTGACAACCACTTTGACTCTTTTCAAGGGTGATTCTGTTTCTCTACACTAGCTTTGATGCCCCAGATCTTTCCAAGTCAGCCTAGCCCCAGTTGTCTCCAGGTCTAACTCCTATCACACAGGTAGAATGTCCAGTGGGCTTATTTGGGCCCTAGGTCCCATAGGCAAGACTTGGGTACCCACCATGATTTAGAAAATATAATCACTGCATAGATATAAGCATTGCCAGCTCTATATCCATTCATTATATCTTCTGAAACCTGGAAAGCATTCAAATCAGTGCCCAACCAAACACCAACCCCCAAGTGAAGCCCATCATAATGCACAGCTCTCTGTGAGTTTAATATCTCAAATTTAAATAAATCAAAAAATGAAAAAATAACCTTATATTTACAACAATGGAAACTTAGGAAGATACACAGTGATATATTCATTCAATGTAATGGTATGTAAATGAAAATTTATGAAGAATATTTAATAGTGCATGAAGATATTTGTGATTAAATTTTAAATGGGAAAAAAAGTCAAACCCAATTATACAATAGCTTCCTGAGAAGCAGTGAATATGAAGCAAATTACTTCAGAGGTTGCAGTTCTTTATGTGTCTTGGCTATCTCTGGTGTTTACAAAATGGCTGCTGCAGTTCTAGCCATCAAGTCTATAGTCCAGCAAGAATGCAGGGGGAGAAATAAATATAAAAGGGTATTGCCTAAATAAGGAAATCAACTGCTTCTCCAGAAATTCCACACAACAATTCTGTTTAAGTCCCATTGGCCAATACCATGACATACAATCATTCTGGCTAAAAAGGATAAGGAGGTTGTGGATGGAGATTGGCAGAGCCAATTAATATTGAGTGTACCACGTGGTAACTGAAAAGTCATCCTAACATCTGAGCTTATTCTAGTCTGCCACAGTAACCACTGAATTGAGTAAGTCCAAGATATAAAGAGAAATATCCTTCTTTTCCTCTTCTGTTTCCTTCCTTCTTTTCCTTTTTATTGTAAGATCAAAAAATTTCAAGTGCTGCCTTGACAGTGTCCTTGTTCTTGCAAGAGAACCGCTTCCTCCCTTCCCACCTAAATAGGTCCCCATCAGCTGGATCAGCTGCACCTAATCTGGTTCTCACTAGACTACAAAATTATTCAAACAGGTCAATCACACCCTCCAAGGTGAATAAAGGGGCCCCTCACCCCAGGTCATAGCAAAGCCTGCCTCCTGCAACAGATTGGTCCTCTCTGTTCCCAAGTCATGCTTGTGTGGGCCAACATGGTCTGTGATGTTCTCCTCCTATGGGCTACGAGTGTGTGTAACGATAAACTGCTATTTGTCTCATTGGTCTGATGTTGAGTATGTATGCTCAGCCATCCATCTTTATATTAATATCATTCATGGCAGAGAGTCCCTCATAGCACAACGGGGTGGCTGGGAAGTGGTCATAATGCTGTTCCATCACCCTTTCGTCTCCCTCTCACCTTCCCTTCTTCCCTTCCTCCCTTCTTTGCTTCCATGCTTCCAATATCCCAACACTACATGCCAGACATTTCTATGGGCACCGGCATTATATCATAACAGTGAGCAAGACTTCTCAAGCCTTCCCATTGGGTAGCTTACCATCTAGTCAGAAAGATAATTGCTTATATTTCTGATTTTCCTCTTCAAGAACTGGGGTAGAGTGCTGTGGGGGGATATGCCAGAAGAAACAAACCTTGAGGTGTGTGTGTGTGCGTGCATAGACATCAAAGAAACCTGAAGCAAGAGAGAGGAAGATAGTCCAACAGAGGGGTTGAAATGGTGAGGAGAAAGATTGTAAAGTTCAGTGTGGCGGAAGCTGAGTATTTGAGGGGCTTGAGAACATGGTAGAGAGGTATCAGAGCAAAATAATTAGTTGGAGAAAAATCTGGAGAGGAATGCAGGGGCCAACCATGGAAATCCTTCTCAATAGAGTTAAGAAGCCAAGACTTTCATGAATGAGTATTGAATACTGCCTTCAGCAAGAAAATGTGAATGGACATTTGATTTTAGGAAAACCACTATGGTAGCCTTGTAGAGAATGACCAGGAGGGCACTGCAGTAGAAAAGGTAATTAAAGAGGCTGTGACAGTAGTCAGGACAGGAGAACATCATGCTCTGAACCAGTTGAGTGTCAAAGTTATGGGGATCAGTGGAGGGAGTATCTATCTATGAAGTCACAGACTGGTCATCTAGGGAGAGAAGCACATTCATAGGCTCCACGTAATTTTACACTCAAGGGTTTTTGATTCTGCCATGCCTCTAAAAGTCAGTTCACGTTTAGAAGAAGCATTCAGTTGCCCACAGCATATACTATTTCCTGCAATTTTATAACAGTATTTTCTGCATCTGCAACAGAAAAATGCAACTGCATTGGCCTACACAAATACGTACTCTCCTGCACAGAGTGAAAGGCAGGTGGACAGAAGACACTATTCCTGGAGTTTGCCTCACTCTTACAGGAAGGCTGCTGCAGCTCCATCCATTATGCATTTGAGTGGCAGAAGGAGTAGGTGGGAAAGATTGTGCTAGCATATGTGTTCCTTACATCAGGAAGCAGATATATTTTACAAATGACCTCTCCAAGAAGAGTCCTGCTTATTCTTTATGGATGTTGGCCACCTCTTAGTTTCATGGAAAGATGGAATGACAAGTATTGGTTTTCCGGACTGTATAGGAGGAGGCACATAGGGAGAAGGATTTGGGAATGATTGTTCAGCAGCCAATCAACAGCATTTGCCACAAGCGCCTTCCAAGCCAGGGCTGTATCTGAGGGGGAAGGGAGCACTGTGGAAGCAAGCATGGAGCAGAGGTCACCCACAGTCATGAATTTTATGAAAGGTTTGCTGGGAAACTACGTTTAAGAAAATATATATGGTGACTATGATTCCCTCGACAGCACGACTGAGTGATTTGTAACATACTTGCATTTCATGGCCCTCGTTCCAAGTACTGTCACTTACTTTCATGTCAGACACTTGAGTTGTTTCAAAATCACCAGGCTGGCCCACTATTAAATTATATACACATGCATGCATGCATGCATGTGAATGTGCATGCACGCACACACACATCTCCTTTAGAAACCCCCAGTGTATGGTGAGAAGTGTGATTGCTCTTCTGATGGCTGTAGTATCAACACCAGGGATGTTTGGACAAATATGCTTCTTCTTATAAGACTGGAACCCAAGAAAGATTAAAACTGCCCTCTCCCCCAGATCTCTTACCAAAAATATCCAATTTTCTAGTCTAAATTCTATTAAATTAATTTTACACCCCTGGTATTGTTTGATTCTCATGGCAATCCTCCAAAGCATGCTTTGCTCATCATTTTAGAAGAAGAAACTGACCCAAAGATACGAAATGATTTGCTTAAGATCACTTAGTGGAGTACGGGGTCACTAGCGTTTTCTGGGTTCAGATTTAGATCCTTCTAATGCTGAGTGACTCAAAAGACTGCTGGAGTAGCAGCAAAACAAGGTCACTTAGAAATGAAAGAAGTTCAGTGTTGATAAGTTTAACTATAATTGCAGTTTAGAAAAATCTGCAAAGAAGCTGTTCTGTTCACCTATGTGCTAATAAATTACCCCAAAACTTGGTTGTATAAAACATCAACTGTTTTTCAGTGCTCATAGATTATGTGGCTCAGGAACTCAGAAAGATCACAGTGAGAATGCTGGTTTGTGCCATGGTGTCTGGAGCTTCCCCTGGGAGGAGTTAAATGGCTGTGGGTTAGTTGTTGGCTGGGGGATGGAATCATCTGTAGATGTTCACTCATATGTCTGACTCCTGAACTGGGATGACTTCAAATCTGAGCTCAGACTGAGCCATTGACTTAAGCACCAATGCCTGGCCTTTCCAGGTGGTGTGGGCTTCCTGACAACATGGTTACCTCAAGGTAATTAGACTTTTTACAAGGCAGCTTAGAGTTCTAAGACAATGTGTTCCAGTGAGAAATGAAAAAATCTGAGTAACCCTGTATGGTCTAGCCTTGGAAGTCACATAATGCCCCCTTTACCATACTTTGTTAGTTGAAGAAATCTCCAGTGTAACCATAGACATTATACCTAGTTTCTCTGAGTGCCATATTCCATATCTTTTAAATGGGGATAATACTAATATCTCACAGAAGCATTGGGCTTCTTAGCCAAGAACCAGTCAATGTTTATGTAGTGCATATATCTAGCATTTCCTATGTGCCAAACTCTGCTTGAAGTCTTTCATAAGAATTTTCTCATTTAATCTTCATCTACCCTTGTGACATAGATACTAAAGTTATTTCTATATTAGAGATGAAGAAATGGAAATGCAGAGAGGTCAGTAACATGCCTAGGGTCACAAAGCACTTAAATGATAGGCCAGCATTTGTATTAGGGCTCTAGAGTCAATACTCATCCTTTCACTAGGTAAAAGTGTGAATATATACGTGAATATGTGATTTCCATATATGATTTCTCGAGCATCCACCAGTGACAGCAAAAGCCTAGGGTTTGGGTTTTAGCAAAGACTCTGCTGATTATACTGGATGTCTACAAACTACAACTGTGGTCCAAATCTAGTCATTTCCTTCACTGCATATTATCTGAGACTACTTTCGTGCTATAATAGTAGAGTTAAATAGTTATAATAGGGTCCACAAAGCTTGCAAAGCTGAAAATGTTTGTTTGTCCCTTTACAGAAAATGTTTGCTGAGCCCTGTTCTAGACATTACCTGTAACAACCCTTTATCCCTGATTTCTTAGAACTTCAAACATCTTTGTCCTGATTAATTCCATCATTTAACAAGTGCTTATTGTGTTCTTAATATATGGCAGCCATAAATCTAGACTCACAAGCTTCCTGGCAAATAAGAGACATGTGGTCTTTCATCTCATGGAGTTTATGTCTGGCTGAGGGAAATAAAAGAAATAAAACAGTAAGCAAAACACAGGATGATTGTAGATTATAATGATTGCTGTGAAAGAAATAAACGGGATAATGAGTAACTGAGGTTAGAAAGTGAATTTCTTATAAATAGAAGTCATTTTAGCTGGGAATTCTATTACTGCAGCTAAAAGCATTCTGGTAAGAATTTATATGGAGAAGAAGTTTGAAATTATCATCTCTGAGGGAGGAATAATTGGAATACCCTTAGATGTAGCACAATTTGGTTCATGCCATCTGTACAAGTTCTTGCTGTGTTCTCTTTTGCCTGTTTTACTCATTTATGTTTCCTGCCTGGCCCTGTAAACTTGAGATTACAAGCATTGAATTATAGTAATAGATGATAGACTCTTACCTGCATGAAAGGAGAGTATAAAAGACAGAACTAAAGGATTACAGGAAAATAGGAGGCTTCATCAGTTGTACTGAAGTTTTGATGAGGTCAGAAAACTTGTAAAGTTTTTCTAGATGTGTGATGCACAGAGCCATTAGGAAATAGTCCACAAATCATTCAAGGGCAAGCCAGAGCTAGAATACAGTGAAAACACGTTTCTTTTCCCCAATATCTGCCTATATTTATATACATGTATATTCAAATACCACACCCTCAGAATGAATAGAACGCAGAGAACATGCAAATTTCAAAGAAATAATAATTTTAAAAAGAGGAAACATCAAATTCCAATGAGGAATCTTTCATACTCCCACTATAAATCTTTGAGGTCAGCAGAAGCAAGTCAAAAAGTATCTCAGGAAAAGAATAACTTCTTTGGATAAGCAATTGTTAGATGTTAAAGGATACGATGAAAAACCCAGTCACATGGTGGAAGGTTAGAAATAAAAGCATGGGACTAAGGGCACTTAAAAAGGTATAAGTACAAAGGTAACCAAAAGAATAATAATATAAAACTTTCTAAATATTAATATTAAGAAATGAAAGAAAAAATAGAAAAGAAAAAATTTAAAAATACACATTAGGTAAAGAAATATAGCAAATACAATATAAGCAATTGTAAGATAGTATGCCAGAGTTGAAACTAAGCATGTAGTTATAATAATAACTTATAATGAGCCTTACCCCTTAATACAAGAAAAACTTTTCAAATTTACACAAAATAAAACCCAAGTGTATATTGTATAGAAGAGATAGACCTAATTAAAATGATTTGAAAAAAACATTTTTAAAGACATGGGTGGAAAAGGGATACAAGGCAATTTAGGTAACTAAAATTAAAGATAAAGTAGGTGAAAGGAAAACATCCATATAAAGAATGGAATTCAAACCAAAAAACATGAAATGAAGGATGTTTTAAATCCATAATTCACAATAAATATACATTATTAATATATGTGCACCAAGTAATATAGCACTGACTGTGAAGAAGCAAGATATACAGAAGCTGCAAGGATACACTTTAGTAAGAGGGGACTTTAACACAGTAGTCTCCGCACAAGAACTAATAAGTGATGAAGGCTATCACCCAACTATAGCACAAGAATATGGGGAAAGGGGCAGAGAAGGGGAGGGGAGGGTGAACTTGGGTGGACAGAGGGTAAATAGTGGGATCACACTTATGGTGCATCTTAGAAGGGTACAGGTGAAGCCTACTAAATGCAGATTTCAAACGTTCTCATATAATAAATGAGAAAATCCCATGAAGATTATGTTAAACAATTGGATGAAAATATTTCAGATTGCATATGCAGCTAGCACATTGTACCCCATGAATGCACTAATGTACACAGCTATGATTTAAAAAATAAAAAAGAACTAATAAGTGGATAAAAAATACATAAGCCTATAGAAAAACTAAAAATACATTATAAAGAAGGTAGATCTTATGTATATCTATTAAATTCGTGTTTAGCCCATTATGTGTTGAATTGTATCTCCCAAAAAGATATGTTAAAATCCTAACACTCTATACCTCAGAATATGATCTATTTGTAAATAGGATTGTTGCTCATGTAATTAGTTCCAATGAGGTGCAGTAGGGTGAGTACTTAATGCATTATGACTAGTGTTCTCAGAAGAAGAAAACAAGAGGCACAGAGAACAGAAGCATACAGAGAGAATAAGGTCATGTGATGAAGAAGGCAGAGATTAGAGAATGCACCTGCTACCTTGAAAATACCAAGGATGGTCAGCATAAACCAAAATCTAGAAGAGATAAAGAAGGAGTCTTTCCCACAGGGTTCAGAGGGATTATGGCCCTGTCAACAACTTGATCTCTGACTTCTAGCCTCTGGAACCATACCACAATAAATTTATGTAGTTTTAAGCAACCCAGTTTTTGGTACTTTGTTATAGCAGTACTCAAAAATGCATACACATTCTGCTAAGACAGACTACATTTTTTCAAAGGCTTATGGACCATTCATATACAAACACACAGACACATACAAAGACAATATCGGCAAGTTCCAAGAAATAACAGTATTATATGTAACAATCTCTGATCGAAATATATTTAAATGAGAAAGTATTGATAAAGTACCAAGAAAAGAAAAATATACTAATAAAATAGCAACAAAAAGAAAAGAGAAACTAGTAGAAGATAGAAAGAACAAACCTTACATTATAAAAAACTCTTGATTGAAAGAGAAATTAAATGAAAAAGGAACAGAAATGAATTGATTTTCGAGATTAAAAAACCTAGTAAAAAAAACAAAGCAAGATGAAATGAGAAAATAACATTGAGAATATGAAAATATCACAAATATAATTAATAGATCAAGTGCTATTTTTTTGAGAAAAATTAATGAAATAGAGAAACCACTAGTCAACTTAATCAAGAAAAGGAGGAAGACAGTTCTCTAAACAAATAAATTTGAAAACATATTTCCTAGAGAAATAGAATTAGCAAAATTGACACCATTACCAATTTATGTGGAAGGAATTAAAAAAGGTAATTAAGAAACTAGCCCACTCTTGAGATACTTTGCTAAGAAGAATATGTTCCAGGTGAAGTGTTCCATATTAAACCTTAATCACTTTCTTATCTTGCCTCTTTTCTTCATTTTCTTTCTCTTTTGGAATTTATATTCTAATGGAAGAAGGCAAATAAACATGTAATGAGTAAGACAATTTCAGATAATACATAAAACGAAGAAAAGAGACAAGATGAGAAAGTGATTTCATGGAAGCTGACAGGAAGGCTGAATAGAGCGCTAGGGGAAGACCTCTCAAAAGAGGTGACATTTGAAAGAACATTTAATATTGAGTGGGCACCAGTCACGGGAAGATCAGACAGGAAATCCACAAGCCTAAAGGCCCTGCTTTGAAATGATCTTTCTGTGTTCTAGAAACGTCTGAAGGCCAGTGTGCCTGAAAGTACTAAATGAGGAAAAGGATGATGAGAAAGACTCCAGAGAAGTAGATGGTGATGTGATGACATCCAGCTTTGTGAGCCAAAGGAAGGAGAGCTGGGCCAGGGTGAGATTCTGCTTAAAGTTTGAATGCTAATGTGTTTTAAGAATAATTTTTTATTACCTACAATTTATTATGAGGAAGAAGTAATTCTTATATTTTTTCTGTTTTAAGAGAATTAGCATAATCCTTTCATCCAACTTGGTTTCATTAAAGATAGATGAGGGAGATCAGAGTGAAATAATTTTCACCCCCAAGATTGGTGGGTGAAACCTTCCACAACAAACCTTGTTAGTTAACAATTTTTGGTGAACAAATAAACATGGTTTTCTACAAAAAACCAATTTTACTTGTGTGATTCCCTTTGATAAATATTGTCAGTCTTAAGAACACCTATCAACACTACCTGATACTTTTCAGAATGCTTTGAAGACTGCTAAGGTCAAAGTGCTTTTCTATAAGCAGAAAGATGGAAAATCACCCAGCAAACACAAAAGAATAAGCAAAGATTTTACTTAAATTTGTAAGTAATTAGCATGTATGTGTTACTTATATTTTTCTTTTACTTCTCTAACAACAAGTAACAGTCATTGAACTGACATGGCCTCAAGCACCAAGTCTACAGTTTGCCATTCTTTCAAGACCTCTTATTAATGAGACTCTGAAGGGAGGCTTGTAGCTTCTAACTTCAGTTACGTTTTTTTGAATGAACAAATATAGGTGTTATAATTTACTTCTTCTATAGAAGTTTGATTTTATTCTGAGTGTAGCAGAAAGCCATTGGAAGTTTTTGAAACAGGAGAACAATAGAATGTATTTTTGCATTACTTTTAATATGTGTATTTTGAAAAGAGCAGGATACCTGCAGTATGGAAAATAGATATTAACAGTCTGAAAATGGGAACCAACAGACCTATTAAGAGGCTTTGACAGTTACTAGGTGTCACAAGGTGGGACTCTGACTAGGAAGATGAGGGAGAAGTGGTCAAAAGTCATCAGGTGTGGGAAGTATTTTAGAATTGGGAACAATGGAACTTGTTGATGGATGGGATGGGGTCTGGAAGAGGAGGCTCTAAGAGTGGAATCAAGAATGAGTTCTAGGTTTGGGGATTAAGCAATTAAACAATGATAGCACATTTACATGAGACAGAAGATTTTGCAGATGTGGAGCAAAATCAGAAATTCGGCTAGGTATCTGAGATTTAAAGTGGTCAATGAGATGAAAACAGATACATTTACATTTTCTTGGAATTCTGCTAGGCACTCAATATTTTAATGGAGAGAATTTAATGGAAAGAGTTATTCACTTTTGAATATTAAACCAGCTCTGCATCCCTGGGATAAAACCTACTTGATCATGATATATAATCTTTTAAAGTGTAGTTGTAATCTATTCGCTAAGATTTTATTGAGAAATTTTTCCTCTATATTTGTTAGTGAAATTGGTCTAAAGTTCTCCTTTTTAGTTGGGTCTTTTCCTGGTTTTGGTATCAGGGCGATGTTTGCCTCATAGAATGTGTGGAGGAAGATTCCTTCCTCCTCAGTTTTTTGGAATAATTTCTGCCATATAAGAA
>CAUYON010086513.1:0-14041 GCA_963573935.1 Arctocebus calabarensis | reverse complement strand
TAATCCAGCCCGGGCCCGTCAAATAACAATGATGGCTGCAACCAAAAAATGCCCAGGCATTGTGGCCAGCACCTCTAGTCCCAGCTACTTGGGAAGCAGAGGCAGGAAGGACTCGCTTGAGCCCCAGAATTGGAGGTTGCTATGAACTGTGATGCCACGGCACTCTCTCCAGGGTGACAGCTTGAGGCTCTGTCTCAAAAAAAAAAAAGATAATACGTATCACTTAACAAATTAGCACAAGTGTTTCTGAACAATTAAAATTGTGGGTTTTTAATTCTTTTTTTTTTTTTGAGACAGAGTCTTACTATGTCGCCATCAGGAGTCTGTTGTGGCATCACTGCTCACAACAACCTCAAACTCTTGGGCTTAAGCAATTTTTTTGTCTCAGCCTCCCGAGTAGCTGGGACTACAGGTGCCCACCACAACACCCAGTCTTTTTTTTTTTTAATTGTAGTTGTCGTTGTTTAGTAGGCCTGGGCCAGGCTCCAACCCACCAGCCCTGGCGCATGTGGCTGGCGCCATAACCGCTGAGCTATGGACAGTGAGCCTAAAAATTTTTTTGAGACAAGGTTGGTCTCCTTCACCCAGGCTGGGTACAGTCCCCTCATCATAGCTTACTGCAACTTCCAACTCCTGGGCTCAAATGATCCTCCTTCCTCAGAGTCCTGAGTAGGTGGGTGACATTATACCTGGCTAATGTTTTTTTCAGGGGGAGATGGGGTCTTGCTAGCGCTAAGGCTAGTCTCAAACTCCTGGCCTCAAATGATCCTCTCACCTCAGCCTCTCACCATGCTAGTACAGGTGTGAGCTACTGCACCAGCCAAAATTGCCTTCTTTTTAAAACCTTTTCATTCTTGCAAAACCGATGCCCAATTATAGTTTCCAACAGACATATACTAAAGTCAAAACCTCTTTAAAATCTTTTCATTAGGCAAAATTCAGGAGTATTTTGAGTACTCCTGAATAAAATGTACTACTATAAAGAATAAGCTCACATCAGGCTCAGCGCCTGTAGCTCAACGGGCTAAAGCGCCAACCACGTACACCTGAGTTGACGGGTTCAAATCCAGCCCAGGCCGCCAAACAACAATGATGGCTGCAACCAAAAAAATAAAAAGCTAGGCATTGTAGCGGGCGCCTGTAGTCCCAGCTACTTGGGAGGCAAGGGGCAGGAGACTCGCTTGAGCCCAGGAATTGGAGGTTGCTGTGAGCTATGATGCCATAGCACTCTATCCAGGGTGACAGCTTGAGGCTTTGTTTCAAAAAAAAAAAAAAAAAGAATAAGCTCATATCAAAGAGAAATAAATTTGAGACCAGAGAACACTCCAAAGACAGCACCAATTTACTCTTGTTGGTGCTACTCTAGCCCAGGTCTTTTTACCTCCTTTAATTTAAGACAGGGTCTCTCTCTGTCTCCCAAGCTGGAGTGGGCAATCATAGCTCACTGCACCCTCAAACTCTTGGACTCAAGTGAATTAGCCTTAGCCTCCTGAGGAACACATACCACCACTTCTGGCTAATTTTTTCTCATTTTTTTAATAGAGATGAAGGCCTCCCATGTTGCCCAGGCTGGTCTCACTCTCCTAGCCCAAGCACTCTTCCTACCTCTGCCCAATTTTAGGCGTGAGCAACCATGTCAGGCCTTCTTTAAATTGTTGATTGAGCAACAGCACTTAAAATCTGTTCCTTTCAAACTTCACCCTGTTTATTTTAGTAGTAAATGAAAAAGCAAATATAGGCCTCAAAAAATTCAGATCCAAATAACTAAAATTTTGATTAAATTGTTATTTTCTAATTTAATATCCTAGCAGCTATAAGCTCAGACCACCATTAGCCCCTTTAAATACCCCTGATCACCCAGATTCCACACTAATAAACTATTTCCTTTAAAATATCAAACACAAATAATCATGTGCCAGAAAAAATATGCACTTTAATTAAAAACAAGGGAAGAAGATCATGACAAATGTGCATTAGTCACTAAAAATGATGACACAGAATAGAGAATTTTGACCAAGCAATTATTTTAAAGTTCACTATATCACTTTAAATAAACTAAATACTACATTGATACCAATGATAATTAAATATGTATGCTAATTTGACAGGGGTCTTTGGGGGTGTTACAGTAAAAGAGCAGTTAAGCATGGCAGTTTTACTTTTTTTTAATTGTTAATTTTTTTTGAGACAGAGTCTTACTTTGTCACCCCAGGTAGAGTGCTGTGACATCATAGCTCATAGCAGCCTCAAACTCTTGGTCTCAAAAGATTTTTTGCCTTAGCCTCCCAAGCAGCTGGGACTACAGGGTGCCCGCCACAAGCCAGCTATTTTTTAGAGACAGGGTCTTGCTCTTGATCAGACTGGTCTTGAACTCCTGAGCTCAGGCAATCCACCTGCCTAGGACTCCTTAAGTGTTGGGATCACAGGTATGACCCTGACAACACTGCAACTTTAAAGGTATGAATGATATTCAGCAAAGCTATTTACTAAACATCTGAATGGTTAGAGTTTTTTTAACTTTGTATTTCTACAGTTAACTAAAAACCATGATAAAACACTTTGGGTACTCAGGGTAATAAGTCAATAGTTTACATAAGGTTGTTTCACCAATCATTGTAAATTAAAAAACCAAATATTCATCATAAATTATTAAATGCATGATGTATAACCACTCAGATCCACAACACTCATAAACCCAAGTCATGCCTCATTTCATATTTAAAAGACACCAGACATCATTTATTTTAATAACTAAGTAGAGAAGACTTTTATAGAGTGTGGTTACAGAGCACTTTTGTAAAATTCCATTTTCCTATTTTAGCAAAGCAATCATGGTCACTCATGAAATTATTACCAATGAGGTAATCAATGTAGGTTGATCAGGCACAATTAAGTTGATTCATAGCTGAATGACCAACATTAATTAATAAACCAATATGAATCTAGATCCAAATCTCCCAAAGTGGTATTCCATGGAACCAGAAGAGTCATCCCAAAATACTTCAGCATCTTAAAACTGAGTACTACAGCTGTCAAGAAACTTGCTTAACACAGCATTGCTTAAATTTACAGGCACATGCTTTTTTTTTTAACCTCACGGGAAGAGTATTCCAAGACACCACTACCATCATCCAAGGGTAACAGAATCACTTAGGTAACCTACTGAAGATCTGATTCAGTATCTGGGGATGCTGCCCAGGAATTAGTATTTTTAAAAAGCATTCCAAATTCTGACACACAAACAGGATTAGGAACCACAAAAAGGTACTTTAACCACCGCCCCCCCTCTTTTTTTTTTTTTGCCTTGAAGCTACCTTTCACAGTAGTAAGAACTCCCGGGAATTTCTTCTATTCATTTCATGACTTAAGCAAAAAAGTGATCAAATTACTTAAAGGGAATAGAAGTACTTAAACCATGTATGACTAAAGATACTATAAAGTTCATTTTATAAGGCACACAAAGACACATTTATCTAAATTTTGCAAAAAATGCATTTTGATGGTTTAATCTACTTTAAAATTACATCTTGTTTGTAAACTCATGAATCTTAAAAATGGAGGCTAAAAGTGAATACATGATCAAAACTACATTATGTGCACGCTTGGAATTCCTGTTTTTTACTTTTTATTTTTTAACCATTTTTCTGTTTTGTTACTAAGTGACAAACCAAAGGTGGCTTCAGATTGGTATCTACAAACACTTCAAATAACACACTACAAGCATATGTGTCTTTAGCCTCTAAAAATAAAAAGCCATACAGATTAACACTATGTTTCAGCACTCTGGGAACTCAAGGCAGGTGGATTGCTTTTAAGCTCAGGAGTCAGGGGGATTGCTTTTAAGACCAACCTGAGCAAAACCTTGTCTCTACTAAAAATAGAAAAACTAGTGGATGTCGTGGTAGGTGCCTATAGTCTCAGCTATTCAGAAGGCTGAAGCAAGAGGATCACTTGAGCCCAAGAGTTTGAGGTTGCTGTGAGCTATGACACCATTGCACTCTACCCAGAGCAACAGGGTAAGACTCTATCTCAAAAAAAAAAATCATGAATCAAATGTTCAGAATCATTTACATGTTAATGTTCCTCGTTTTCTACTATTTTACTGTCAGCTTAATATTCTTAATGTTTCTTATCTCTAACTGATGGTCTATCAACTGGATATATGAAGAATCAAAAAAATATGCCTAACAGTTAACAAAATACATGACTAAAAATTAAAACAATTTAAAACTTTCATGATAGAAGGATTCAGCTGAATTATTAACTAGTTATGACACCACTATCTGTTCAGACAGATGCTCATCTGACATCTCTCCAAATTATCCCTTTTAAAGAAAGAAAAATAAATTGTTTTAGCTCTCGTTTTCTAAATAACAGGGACCTTTTACTACACGAACACCATGGAATACTTTCTTAAGCCCGATTTACTAAGTTGCAGGAATTGTTCTAGAGATCTGTAAGTAGTGAGTGCCAATGATGTTTATAACCATATCTAGGCTCAATGTTTTGAAATCAAACTTGAAAAATTTGAGATGAAAATACCAAGGGTGGCTTTCAAAACTCCCACAGCTTTCAAGAATAAATATAACTCCCTCCATTGTTCCCTCCGCCTGTCTTTCTTTTTCCCTTAGAAATTCTGCAAGAAAGGAGTAGTATCTAAATTCTTTAGTTGTTATAGTACTGTCCAGGAGAACTTTTTCTTTCTTTCCCTTTTTTTTTTGGAGACAGTGTCACTCTATTGCCCAGGCTAGAATGCCATGGCATCACCATAGCTCATATCAATCAATCTTCCTGCCAGAGTAGCTTGGACTACAAGCAAGCACCAACATGCCCAGTTAATCTTTCTATGTTTTTAGTTGAGACAAGTCTCATTCTTACTTAGGTTGGTCTTGAAGTTGCAATCTTCAGTGCCTTGACCTCCCAGAGTGCTAGGACTGCAGGCGTGAGCCATTGTGTCTAGCCAGTCCAGTAGAACTTTTGCAATGATAGAAATGTTTTTGTATCTGCAATGTCCAATAAGATACCAATTACTAATGTGGGGCTTCTGAGTACTTGTAGCTAGGTATAACTAAAGAACTAGATTTTAAATCTTACTTGTAAGGGCCGGGCACAGTGGCTCATGCCTGTAATCCTAGCAATCTAGAAGACCGAGACGGGTGGGTTACTTGAGCTCACAAGTTCAAGACCAGCCTGAGCAAAAAGCGAGACCCCATGTCTACTAAAAATAGAAAAACTCAGCCAAGAGGATCTCTTGAGCCCAACAGTTGGAGGTTGCTGTGAGCTACGACGCCACAGAACTCAACCCAGGGCTACAGCTTAAACTCTATCTCAAAAACAAAAAAAGGCCCTTAGTCTTTTAAACTAAGACCCTTAAACCCTTAGTTTTAAGTATTTAATAAATAAAATTGAAATTCAAATTCAAATTGTCATATATGGCTTGTGGCTCTGTATAAAGAGACAAGGTAGGTTTAGAAAGTGATCTTGCTCTGCTGGAATAATCAGATTTACTCTCCTGCCTAAAACAACTTAAAAACTGAAGAAAATGATTGTTTTCAATTACATCATCAGTATTGAGAAACAGGCAGCACAAGCCAGTGATTCCTGGGAGGGGTAACAAATGAAGGGAACCCCACAAATGCCCCATCTTACTGCCTGGAGATGGTTTTCGGGCCAAACAACGTGGAGGGAAAACCTAGTGGTCTCCCTGGGTTGGGAAGACAGAGCTAGAAGGCCAAGGCAGTTGGACTTCTCAGGGCAGAGTACTGGAGATCAGAGAGCGGTGCAGAGAAGAGATCCAGAGATTTGCACAAAGTCTTTCTCAAGTTTTCAGGTTGAATACTTACTAGCACATTTGTAGGAGGACCAGAGAAGCCCCAGAAAGGAGTACTGGAACAATCCCCATAACTCACAGAATCAACACTGTAATTCCTATTCCTACCACCCAGACTGAGAAATCTCATAATTCATAGGCATCACACAGAATAGTCAGAAGTTTCTTGCGTTAGCAAAATATTAGCCCCATGAGGCTGCTGTGGTCCTAACAAAAACTTAAAAGCCTCAGAAGGATCAAATAAATGATCTCCAAGAAATTTAACCCCATTCCTAGAACAAAGTTCAAGAATATGTATAGTACAAAAATATACAGCACCAAGGTAAAATTTTACCAACAAAGTAAAACTCACAATACCTGGCATCCAATCAAAATTAACCAGGCATGCAAAGAAGGAAGATACAACCCACGATGAGCAGAACCACCAAACAGAGTAACAAACCCAGAAATGACAACAATTAGCAGACAAGAACATTAAAAATGAAAGTTATTATAACTATATTTCACAGGTTCAAAATTGTTTTATGAACCTAATAAAAGAGCTTTAAAATACATGAAGCAAAAACTGATAAAACACCCACGAGAAACTGACAAGCTCATAATTATAGAGATTTCAATGCCACTCTCTCAATAACTGAGAATACTACTAGGAAATCAGTAATAGAAAAAATTTTAACTATACTACCAATCAACTTGTGAAAATGTTTTTAACTGGCCAGAAACACTGTGAACCAACATTTGTTGTCCAACTGCCAAACAAACCAAAGCAATCCTGATTCTTTTTTTGTTTGAGACAGAACCTCAAGCTGTCACCCTGGATAGAGTGCCGCCGTGGCATCACAGCTCATAGCAACATCCAATTCCTGGGCTCAAGTGAAGTCTCTTGCCTCTGCCTCCCAAGTAGCTGGGACTACAGGCGCCCGCCAGAACGCCCGGCCATTTTTTGGTTGCATCCATCATTGTTGTTTGGCAGCCCCGGGCTGGATTCAAACCCACCAGCTCAGGTGTACATGGCTGGCGCCTTAGCCAGCTGAGCCACAGGCGCCGAGCCGCAAACCTGATTCTTAACAAGGTTCCCCAACATTAGAATTCTATGGTTCCAAATAGTCCCTAAAGCATCAGAGGGGGCCTTGATACATCATTCCTGGGGATTATAAATCCAAATACAGGCATGAGTAGGTAAAGCTTTTAAAAATAAAAAAAATAAATAAAATAAAATAAGGCTGGGTATGACCACAGACAAACTTGAGAGTATATTCACAGCCCCAAACCAAAAAACCCCTCTCAACTTCAGCAATGAGGGGATGCTTCCATTCACTTTTCCATTATTGCAAGACCTTACAATTTTCCAAGAGGTATCGAAAATCTGTGTTTTTATGTGAACTCCAGATTTTGAAACTCTGATATCCAGGTCAATTTTTAACCTTTTAATATTGAAATTAAAATTTCAATCTTTTAAAAAAGCATAAAGGCCAAATTCACAACCAAGTTTGTGCTCTAGTCCAACAACCTCATCTTACAAATTAAACAGAAAAATCAATTTGTTCAAGTCATCAAGGCAGATAATCCTATCTTGCCATACCTAAAATACTGTGGACATGGACACAAAAATCCACACTTTCAGTGGAAACTAAAACCAAGATGCTGCCCAAACAGCCTAATGATGCTTATATGCTCAGGAATAACATAAAAACTATCTTCCAACAGTTGAAGGGCAAAATGTTACCAAAATTTTATCTTGTCACCAGATATTTTTATACCACAAGTACTCTTTTTTTTTTTGCAGTTTTTGGCCGGGGCTGGGTGTAAAACTACCACCTCCTGTATTTGGGGCCAGCGTCCTACTCCTTTGAGCCACGGGCACCACCCTACCATAGTACTCTTGAACTTTGTTCTAGGATGAGGTTGTTACTTGGAGTCCATTTGATTCTTTTGAGACTTGTTTTTAAGCTTTTGTTAGGCAGGACCACGGCAGCCCAGAGGCTAATTTTTCTACTCTATTAAGGCAAGAAACATCTGACTACCTATGTGATGTCTTATGAATTGTGAAATTTCTGAATCTGGCTGAGAAATTATTGCAGAGGACAAAATTAAAGTCAGTGGAGCCAATTTCATGTACAGAGAAGGTAACTTTAGCAAAATGGAGGCAAAAAATGGAAGATCTTTTTTATTTTTTTGCAGTTTTTGGCCAGGGCTGGGTTTGAACCCGCCATCTCCAGCATATGGGGCTGGTGCCCTACTCCTGTGAGCCACAGGTGCTGCACAAAAGATCGTTTTTAAAAGAACTGTCAAACAATGAAATAGCTATTTTGCAAAGTATTTAGCTCAAGTTTTGGACTTCTCTCAAGATTCAATACCATATTGCTAAAATCCCTGAAGAATGTTTTAATTAAGCTTTCCCCACCAGCCTGCCTCAATTCTTCATATCCTTTTAAAATATGAACGCCCTTCCTGACTTCATTTCAGATATGAACTAAGTTACCTTTTGATTCCTTCAGTTTTTCTAGGCATGTGTATTAAACTGCCACATTTTGTCAGTTCTTCAACACAGGTCAGCACAGTTGTCCCTCAATATCTGTGGATGTTTGGTTTCAAAGCATGCTCAAGTCCCTGACATAAAATGATGTATTTGCATATAACCTATGTATGCCCTCCCATATACTTTAAATCCATCTCTAGATTACTTAAAATACCTAATACAATGTAAATGCTATGTTTTATAAGTAGTTGCTAGTGAATAATGATCAAAAAGGTCAGTGCATAGTACAGACAGTTTCTTCTCAACATTTTTCATCTGAGGTTGGTTGAAACCACAGATGCAGAACCCAAAAAACTGAGAGTGGACTGTATATTTTTATCAAGTATATACTATGTGAAAGCACCATTCGAGGCATGTTTATACATTTAACAGTAGAAAACACCTCATGTTGTCCATTCATAGCAAAACAAGCCCAACTATGACAAAGTATAACCCAATACGTATCAAAAAAATAAAATGTTATGATAGCCAAAGGATGATGAAATTTTCCCTACATATTATCTTGTGTTGTTACCTTTCCCCCTACTCTCAATTAATTGCTCTATTCAAGCATCTATCTGATACAGATATTCATCTGTTATCTTTCTTAAACTGGGTTCGCTCTATTCTAATCAAACCCATATTCAACTTCAACCCTCTAATTAACTTTTCTAAAACAGAATTTAAATCATATCACTCTCCTACTTAAACATTATTTCTCAAATGCTTACAACACTGATTTGCAAATCCTTCCACTAAAAATGGCCGGTCCGAATGAGAATTACAAAGCCCTCACTAGCCCAGCCTTACAGTGGGTGCCTACAGACCCAACTACTTGGGAGGCTGAGACAAGAGGATCTCTTAAGCAAAAGAGTTTGAAGTTGCTATGATCCCATGGCACTCTACCCAGGGCAACAGAGTACAACCATGCCTTAAAATAAACAACAAAGCCCTGACCACAGAGATTCTGATTCATTTAGTATGATGTAATGACTGGGAATCTGGATTCTAAGATTTTAGGTGATTCTGATTCAAGTGGCCTACACAACACATTTTGGGAAGAAAATTAAAACAGGTCTACAGAGTGAGTATCAAATTCCTCAGCCTGGCATCAAAGTGTTCACATAAAAGGCTCCTGAGTAACCACTATGGGGCAAGGACTCTCCTATAAGAACTCTTTATTCTAGATAAACTTGATTTACTGCTGCTTAAATAGGCCAAAAAATGTCCACTAACTTAACTATTCCTCTTAGTCCAGCTCAAGCCCCACAGTTATTAGATCTCATGAGACTGAAACAATGCCTGATGCCTAATTCTACAGTACCATAATGCCTGCCTTCAACCATTATTTAAACTAACATTATTAACTTTCAAAATTTCAAACTTAATATATGAAGGGCTATGGATCATACCTCTTTTCATCTTTCTCAGCACCCAGAACAATGCATTTAAGGAGGAAGGCAATTTCATTTTGCATAAACATTTCCAAGCAGGAACAACTATTTTGGAACTCTTAAACTACTAAAAGGAAAAAAAATCATAAAAAGAAGATTCTTCTTTGGAAAAGACAAACAGCTAAATAAATATCTGAAATGCAAGAAGTTTATCTGTCCAGAAGATTGCTAAACATTGGTATTCCTTACCAGCTTATTACATAAATTCTCCCTAAACAATTTTTCCCAGATTAGAAAACATGAACTTAAGACCCAAGAAAAAGGCCAGGCACAGTGGCTTATGCCTATAATCCTAGCACTCTGGGAGGCACAGGCAAGGTGGATTGCCTAAGCTCACTGGCTGGAGACCAGCCGGAGACAGAGGGAGACCTCATCTCTAAAAATAGCCGGGCATTGTGGCGGGAGCCTATAGTCCCAGCTACTCAGGAAGCTGAGGCAAGAAAATTCCTTGAGCCCAAAAGTTTGAGGTTGCTGTGAGCTGTGACACCAAGGTACTCTACCGTGGGCAACAAAGTAAGGCTTTTGTCTCAAAAAATAAATACATAAGAGGACCCCAGAAAAAACTGGTAAAGCAAAAGGTGCATTAACACCAATCAGGTTTGCTTAACCTCTGACTCAAACAGCTAATCAAAAGCAAATTACATAGAGGGAAAAACACTTTTATAAATTAGCAAATCTGTAAATTCAGTAATTCTCAAGTTTTTACCAGTACAAAAATGTGAACTTGAGATCTGGAATAGCACAAGAGCCTCTACCCAAGCACCCATCCAATAATTGCTAGCTTACTTACCTATCTTCCCTATAACACTGACCAACATATCAGACCAGGTCATGTGTTTTATTCATCTTTCTATCCCAGCACCTAGAACGTTATACATGATTAATAAAGATATAATAAATGAAACAAGATTTTCAAGATACAAAACAGTGATTCTGGCTCAGCACCTGTAGCTCAACCAGCTAGGGCACCCACCACATACACCAGAGCTGGCAGGTTCAAATCCAGCCTGAGCCTACCAAACCACAATGACAACTACAACCATAAAATAGCCAGGCGTTGTGGCGGATGCCTGTAGTCCCAGCTACTTGAGAGCTGAGGCAAGAGAATGACTTAAGCCCAAGAGTTTGAGGTTGCTGTGAGCTGTGACACCGGGGCAACAGCTTGAGACTGTCTCAAAAAAAAAAAAAAAAAATAGTGATTCTCCAAAGATAACATACAAAATGGCCAAGAAGCATATGAAAAGATGCTCAACATCACTAATCATCAGAGAACTCCAAATGAAATGATCATATCCATTATGATATGGACTGTTGCTATTAAAAAAAAAAAAAAAATGAATAACATGCATTGGCGAGAATGTGCCGAAATTGAAAGTCATGTGCACTGTAGGAATTATAAAATGGTACAACCATCACAGAATTGAAAACAACATGGAGGATCAGTGCCTGAAGCTCAAGTGGCTAAGACACGAGCCACATACACCAGAGGTGGTGGGTCCGAATCCAGCCTGGGCCAGCCAAACAACGACAATTACAACCAAAAAATAGCCAGGCGTTGTGGTGGGTCCCTATAGTCTCAGCTACTTGGGAGGCTGAGGCAAGAGAAATCACTTAAGCCCAGGAGTTGGAGGTTGCTGAGAGCTGTGATGTCAGAGCACTGTACCCAGGGTGACAATTTGAGGCTCTGCCTCAAAAAAAAAAAAAAGGGGAGTTCCTCAAAAAATTTAAAACAGAGGTGGTGCCTGTGGCTCAAAGGAGTAAGGCACTGGCCCCCATAAGCTGGAGGTGGCGGGTTCAAACCCAGCTCCAGCCAAAAACTGCAAAAAAAAAATTAAAATAGGTAGTACCATTTCATCTACCAATCTTCTCCCTTTCTGGGTATATATCCAAAAGAACTGAAAGCAGGGTCTTAAAGAGCTATTTGCATACTCATGTTCATAGCAGCACTATCCACAATAGCCAATGCTGGATAAATTGATAAACAAAATGGAATACATGAGGGCTGTCCAGAAAGTATCCAGCCATGTATGCCACTATTTTTCGCAGTACATGGCTGGATACTTTCCAGACAGCCTCTGTACAGGAACAATGGAGTTTTTTTCAGCCCTAAAAAGGAAAGAAATCCCGATACATGCTACAGCATGGATGAACTTTGAGGATAACTATGCTAAGTCAAATAGGCCAGTCATAAGAAGACTTACGATTCCACTTTTATGACAAACATAGAGTGAAATTTATATAACGTAGAATGACTATTAACCAGCAGGTAGACATAGGGGAAAATGGAGTTTTTAATGCAGTAGCCCCCAACATTTCTGGCACCAGTTTTATGGAAGACAACTTTTCTATGTACTGTACAGGAAGAGGCACTAAAGTGATGTTGTGCTGCTGGGTTCCAAAAAGGTTATAGAACCATAACAGTCCACAGCCCAAGGCAGGTAAGGACTGCAGATTTAATGGGTATGTAGGTGACTACAAAAGTTTCAAGACAGACTGTGTAATGTTTCACTTCCAAGAAACACAGTTGACAGAGTTCTTTCCGATTCACCTGTGCAAACCTCAACTTGCTCAGCTTATCAGTGTTGCCAGGAGGGCTTCATTTGTTTCTGTTCACTTGGATTTTATATTTCTTGATATCTATGTATCTCAAAATTTTCGTAATGATCTACAGTTTCAAATTTGCAATATGAAAAAGTTTCACACTACTGAACTGCACACTTAAAATGGTTCAGATGGTAAATTTTGTTTACCACAATAAAAAATTTAATGATAGTGACTCTAAGTAAAAGAAAAATACAACTTTAAGTAGTAAATGGGGGCGGTGCCTGGGGCTCAGCAAGTAGGGCGCTGACCCTATATACCGAGGGCTGCGGGTTCAAACCCGGCCCCAGCCGAACTGCATCAAAAATTAGCTAGGCGCTGTGGCGGGTGCCTGTAGTCCCAGCTACCTGGGAGGCTGAGGCAAGAGAATTGCTTGAGCCCAAGAGCTGGAGGTTGCTGTGAGCTGTGACTACACAGCACTCCACCGAGTGCGACAGAATGAGACTCTGTCTCCACAAAAAAAAAAAAAAAAAAAATGTAGTAAATGAACTCATGCTTGAGAAAAGCAAAAATAAAATATTTTATACATAACTATTCAACTGACCTTTAACATTAATCTAAAAGAAATGTAGTTTAAAGTAAGTCACTCAAGGTTATACATACGTTATGTTCAAATTATGAATTAGAAGATTCCTGCTATTCATAAATTACAGTTTGCTCAATCACAAAACAAAGCATTTCTGCTTAAAGAAGCATAATTTTAGAAATGGATGAGATCTTTCCTTCTAAAAAAGCTCCAAGTATTTTGAGCTTCAATGGAAGAAATCCTTTAGCGGTTCTACCAGAACCACTAAATCCAATGTGGATGGTTTTCACAAATAGCAAAATGACAAAAACAAGGAGATGAAAGTAGTTTTTGGCAAAACTAAATCTATTTAATTTTAATTCTTAAAGAACATCTTTCCTACTTTGATAAGGCTTGAAAAGTTCTCCTTCTAATGGATCCCTCCCTAAGGAAACACCTAAGAGTGGAATGTTAAGAGTTGCAGTAAAGAGATGATAGTGTTTTGTTTTTAAGTTCTTAACAGACAATACAAAAGCCAGTCACCATATGTCACCCACTGTCAGTGGGAAACACTTTCCAACTTCTATTTTATAAATGAGGAATTGGATGTCTTTAAAGAGTCACAACTACTCAGTAGATCCAACGCCAAAATCACTGTTTCTAGACCCTAATTAAAACACCAGGAAAATATTCAAGCCTGAGACCTGACCATAATACACAGGACTCCAAATGTGTATCTCCAGTAGTAATTACTTTTCCATTAACAAGCCTTTTCAGTGCTCAAAGAACTTGATTCTATATATCAAACTCATTATATCATTAGAAGACTAATGAAGTTTAATGAAAACTTAAAATCTCTAGGATAAAATTTATCAAGTCTCACACCATCAAAAGAAAAGAAATTCTACTTCCTAGCAAAGCAAATCCAACATGTAGAACAGGAAAAAGGAACTGACGCTTAAAAATAGTACCCTGTGGCTCAACGGGCTAAGGCACTAGCCACGTACACCGGAGCTGGCAGGTCTGAATCCAGCCCAGGCCAGCCAAACAACAATGACGGCCGCAACCCAGGCCAGGCGTTGTGGCGGGCGCCTGTAGTCCCAGCTACTTGGGAGATGGAGGCAAGAGACTCG
>CAUYON010086512.1:0-23704 GCA_963573935.1 Arctocebus calabarensis | reverse complement strand
TACATGTATACCATGGAATACTATGCAGCCTTAAAGAAAGATGGAGACTTTACCTCTTTTGTGTTTACATGGATGGAGCTGGAACATATTCTTCTTAGCAAAGTATCTCAAGAATGGAAGAAAAAGTATCCAATGTACTCGCCCTAATATGAAGCTAATTTGTAGCTTTCATATAAAAGCTAAAACCCAATTATAGCACAAGAATACACGGAAAAGGGAAAGGGAGGGGAGGGTAGAGGAGAGGATTGGTGGAGGGAGGGCAATTAGTGGGATCACACCTACAGTGCTTCTTAGCAGGGTACTAGTGAAAATTATTGAATGTAGAGTATCAATGTCTTTATATAGTAATCAAGAAAATGCTATGAAGGCTGTCTCTAACAGTACAATCAAAATATTTCTGATTGTATATGAAACACATTCTGCCATATGATTGCACCAATGTAGACAATTATGATTTAATAAAATTATTTTTTAAAAAAAGTCGATGACTACCCTCTTCTAGCTTGAAAGGGTTCAGCAGAGAGATCCGTAGTCATTCTGATATTCTTCCCCTTGTAGGTTATGGTTTCCTTCCATCTGGCTGCTTTCAGAATTTTCTCCTTCATTTTAACTTTGGCAAAGTTAATTATAATGTTCCTAGAAGACGTCTTATTTGAGTTGTGCTGGGGTTCTGAAACTGTCTGCTATCTGAATTTCAGAATCTCTTGACATGTCTGGAAATTTCTCCTTCATAATCTCGTGAAGAAGAGCCTCTGTGCCTTGCAAAGCAACTTCATCACTTTCAGGGATTCCTATAAGTTAAATATTAGTTTTCTTAGAGCTCTCTGAGAGAATGATCCATTCTTGCTCTCCATTTCTCTTCCTCTTTGAGAGTTTGGGAGCATTCACAAACTTTGTCTTCAATGTCAGAAATCCTTTCTTCTGCTTGCTCCATTCTGTTACTGAAGGATTTTACTGTATTTGTCAGATCTTTGAGGGCTGCAAATTCTTGTCTCAATGTGTAAAAATCTTTGGTGATTTTGTCTTTGAATTCATTGAATTCTTGAGACAACTCTTGAAATGCTCCTTGAATTTCTAATTCCAATTTTACCACCATTCTATTAATCTTACTTGCAATCCAGATTCTGAATTTGATTTCTGACATCTCAGCCATTTCTTTATGAATGGGATCTTCAGTTGTGTCCACCACATCGTTCCTTGGGGGAGTTGATCTACTCTGGTTATTCATGTTACTGGAGTTTTTCCACTGATTCTGTCCCATGATTATTTTTCCCCATTTGGCTTGATGAGCAAAGAAGGTAAAGTTGGGTTATGGGGCTCCTGTAGTAGTGATTAACCAGCCCTTTACCCAAGAGCTGGGACTGGTGTCTGTTCCTTTTCCCCTACAGCTTTGCACCCATACAGTGCTAAGGCCTGAGACACTGGGGACTTACTTGGCGTGGTGGGGCTAAGCAACTCTGTCTTGTTTTCAACTAATCTCTGTCCTACCCTAGTGAATCAGTTACTCTGGGTTCAAGTCTCAGTTGTGAAGTACCAGCAATTAAGTCACCCTGCCCCCCACAGGCAACAATTGGAAAAGGAAAATCAAACCTTCCCACAACCACAGATCCAGGGTACCACTTTGAATAGTCCTCAGGGGATTGGCCCAGTTCAAGAGGTCCAAATCAATTGTCCCAGTCAGCACCAGTCTCAGGTCTCTGGCAACTAGATAGCAGGGGTCTGCTGGCAGCTCAAGTATGACTCACTCTCTAGTGCTCTGTGAGATCAGAAGGACCCACCCAGGAAATGAATTCATCTGGAAAGGTTGATGCCTCCTTCCCCACCTTGCACCTCTGTCACACTCAGTCACTGGTACCCCCACAGGGCTGTGACTCAGGTCCCTCCAATGAACAGTCGCTCCAGGGGTTTGCACCTGCCTGAGTCCCAGGAAGATCTATTTCTCCCTGGACAGGGTTCCACACTCTACCACCATCCACTGGTGGGAGCTAAGGCCTGACAACCTCGAGTGGTTAATGGAAGCTGGGGCAGTTCACTGAGTTCTAGCCCCACCCCTGATTGATGTTGCTGACAGAACAGAACAATTTTACAGAATTTGTTTCTGTCCCAGCTATATTCCCCTACAGATCAGATGCTGTTTGAGTTCAAAGAAACTGTATCTCAGTCCCGGTCTGCACCGCTACCTGGAACTGGTATGTCTGTCTTGGCTGCAGTCTGAGTTGGGGTGCGTGCAGTTAGGGCTCATACTCAGCTTTTGGTTTCCTGCCTGCCTTTGTCTCAGCTATGATCACCTGAGGGCTGGGTGCATCTTAGCCTCACTAAGGCAGTTCTTCTGCTCAGCTCCACCCTGGGAGTATGCTGTCTCTATGCACGCATCTTCTATTCTCCATCCCCTCCACGCTCCACCCAGGCAGGTACTGCCTCAGGCATATCTTTTACTCATGGGACCTGCGTTACCGTCCCAGATCTGTCCTGTCAGTGGCTGCCACTGGAGAAGATGCCCAGCTTCCTCTGGTTGCCCAAAGAGTCAGGGAGTGTATCTTCAAAATATCCCCAGGGTTATAAGCCCTGTTGTTCCCACCACTGCCGCTGCTGCTCTGTGCCCCAGGTACTGCCTTTCCCTCTCCTGTAGGGGTCCCTCAGCCTCAGGTCACTATCATCTCCTTACTCCTGAGCCTCAGAATCAGCACAGTCCAGCAACAGTCCATGCCCTGTCCACACCTCTCAAGATGCCTAAGAATTTGGACTCCATGGGTCCCCAGACCTTGGAGTTAGAGTGGAGGGGAGTGCTGGGAGTTCAGAATTGCAGGTAGAGAAGATGTAGTTTCATGACTGTTGGGAGAGGGCCATGGCACATTCGTTAGTCCTCTTAGGGGAGGAGTTATGGTTTTTAGAGAGTCTCTCCCAAGGGATAAAATAGGAGGGGATCTGAACTCTGCTCATTTGTTTGTATAGAGTATACTGTGAGCCATTCTCATGGGGGAGGGGACTCCCATCCACTTAGTGATGGATTTTGTACCTATTGTTTGTTTCCTTGTGGTCACAGCTCACCTTAGCAGGGTTGATATGTGTTCTTCAAACTTCTGTCTTGGCTCAGCTCCAAACCATTGGCTTACTTGCTAAACTTCTGTCCTTTAAGTCTCCTTCTGGATGGGAGCCTCTGTGGAAAGCTGGCTCCAGTCAGCCATCTTGCCTCTTTTTCCTATTAGATAATATTTCATCTTGCCACATTTGCTACCTCTAGAAAATTCTTCTTCCTTCACAAAGAAAATGTATTTCTCATCTAGCTGTCACTTTTTCAAAGAAGATAGGAATATAATTGTTTTCCAAAATTTGTCCACAAGAGTAATTCCCTCTTTTTATGGAATCAGAAAAAAAACCTTGACTAGCCAAGACGTTACTCAGAAATAAAAACAAACCAGCTCTTTCTGGATCTGGCTGAGAGGGTGTCGCCATCATGGGAGGACCGAAAGGTTTGTCGCAAGAAGCCCAAGAGCAAGGACATTTACCTAAGGCTGTTGGTCAAGTTGTACAGGTTTCTGGCCAGACGAACCAACTCTACCTTCAACCAGGTTGTGCTAAAGAGGTTGTTTATGAGTCGCACCAATCGGCCACCACTGTCTCTTTCCCGGATGATCCAGAAGATGAAACTTCCTGGCCAGGAAAACAAAACAGCTGTGGTTGTGGGGACCATAACAGATGATGTGCGGGTTCAGGAAGTGCCCAAACTGAAGGTGTGTGCTTTGCACGTGAGCAGCCAGGCTCACACTCATATCCTCAAGGCTGGGGGCAAGATCCTCACCTTCGACCAGCTGGCTCTGGACTCCCCCAAGGGCCATGGCACTATCCTGCTTTCTGGTCCTTGAAAGGGCCAGGAGGTGTACCGGCATTTTGGCAAGGCCCCAGGAACCCCGCACAGCCATACCAAACCCTATGTCCGATCCAAGGGCTGGAAGTTCGAGCGTGCCAGAGGCCGATGGGCCAGCCGAGGCTACAAAAACTAACCCTGAAACTACTGTTTTATTAAAAAGATTTTGGATGCAAAAAAACAAACAAACAAATGAACAAACAAACCAGGAGGTATCACCTTACCAGACTTCAGGCTATAGTGTAAATCTATAGTGATCAAAACAGCATAGTACTGGCATAAAAACAGAGAGCTGGATTTATGCAACAGAACAGGGACCCAAGAGATGAACCCAGCTACTAAGTGTCATTTGATTTTTGATAAGCCTGTCAAAAACATTCCGTGGGGGAAAGACTCCCTATTTAACAAATGGTGCTGGGTGAACTGGCTGGTGATCTGTAGAAGACTGAATCTGGATCCTCACCTTTCACCGTTAACAAAAATTGATTCTCACTGGATAAAAGATTTAAAATTAAGACAAAAAAACTATAAAAATACCAGAAGAGAGCACAGAGAAGACACTTGAAGAAATTGGCCTTAGAGAATATTTTACGAGGAGAACTCCCCAGGCAATTGAAGCGACACCAAAAATACATTACTGGGATCTGATCAAACTAAAAAACTTCTGCACAGCCAAGAGCACAGTAAGTAAAGCAAACAGACAACCTTTAGAATGGGAGAAGACTTTTGTAAGTTATGCTTCTGACAAAGGTCTAATAACTAGAATCCACAGAGAACTCAAACTTATCAATAAGAAGAGAAAAAATAATCCCATTTCTATGTGGGCAAGAGACTCCAAACAGAAACTTCTCTAAAGAAGATAGGCACATGGCCTACCAACACATGAAAAAATGCTCATCATCTTTAATCATCAGAGAAATGCAAATCAAAACTACTTTGAGATATCATCTAACTCTAGTAAGACTAGCCTGCATCACAAAATCCCAAACTACAGATGTTGGCATGGATGCAGAGAGAAGGGAACAGTTCTACACTGCTGGTGGGAATGCAAGCTAATATGACCTTTTTGGAAAGAAGTTGGGAGAATACTCAAGAAACTAAAAGTAGACCTACTATTCAATCCTGAAATTCCTCTACTAGGTATATACCCAGATAATCAAAAATTATTTTACAACCAAGACATTTGCACCATAATTTTTATTGTAGCCCAATTTATAATTTCCAAGACACAGAAACAACCCAAGTGCCCATCAACCCATGAATGGATTAACAAATTGTGGTATATGTACACTATGGAATACTATGCAGTCATAAAAAGATGGAGACTTCACATCTTTTATGTTTACCTGGATGGAGCTGGAACATATTCTTCTTGTAAAGTATCTCAAGAATGGGGGAAAAAGCATCCTATATACTCAATACTATTATGAAATCAATATATAATCGCCTACATATTCATACAAATGGTAAAACATAACTATAGTCCAGAAAGTAGAAGAGAAGAGGAGAGAGAGGGGAGGGGAGGGAAGGCAGGAAGAGGGAGTGTATTTGGGAGGACCTCATCTAATGTGCATGATTCAGTGGTACAGTTCAAAACTATTCAGAAAAGAGTATAATTGTGACAGATATGTTAATCAGTTCAATGTAAGCATTTCATGCTGTATATCAAATCAGTACACTGAACCCCATAAGTGCATCAATGTACACAGTTATTATTTAATAAAAAGAAAAATAAATAAATAAATAAATAAAATGTTTTAGAAAACATAAAAGAGTGATTCCCATACTCAAATCAGTAAGTGGACACTATCTTCCCCAGGATCCCCTTTTGTCAAATGGATAAGGCTGTTTACTAGGTAGATTTTTCACCTCTCTCATTTAAGGGTGGTTACTGGTTCTTTCAGACCTAACCACTGCCAGACAAATCATTCTTACCTAACCCTCCCATGCAGGATTCTATGGTACTTGTGCACAATATAAGTCCCCCACTCCTTGGGCTTAGATTCCGGCATAAATAGGTTTAGCTCATGCTGGATTATAGAGCAAGCCCTAGGTGACAGAATTTACCCTTGACTGGTAAGATTAGGTTTTCTACAACAAGAATAAAAGGGATCAAAATGCATACTAAAATCAGTTATATAAAAACAAAGGGATGAATTTCTTTACTCACTGAGTTTTATATCCTGGAAATTTACAAAATCAAAAAAAAAGTTACTATTGAAAAATTATGAAAGTCTTTACAGTATGATCTCAAATCACTTGAAAAATAGATGTGCAAAAAAAAGATTAGAAGGATATACTCTCAATTTTCTTTGCTGATGACTCCAAAATCTATAATTCATTTAATCATTTGTTCATTCCAGAAATATTTATTGGGTATTATTAGTTATCAGACACTGATTCCATAGCTTCATTTCACAATTTATTTCTCTTAAATTCCAAACTTATATACAAAGCTGCCTACTACACATGCTCGTTTAAGGAAAATAAATATTGCTAACTAGCTATTTATCTGTGACCTCATATAGACTGTCCACAACAGATTTAGACCAACGTGGCCCTGAATTCTAAAATCTCATCATGTAAAAGAGAGGCTACATGGCACAATGGCAAGAGCTTGAGCTGTTAAGTCAGACACAAGTGTGGTGGAATTCCTATTCTACCTCTTATTAACTGTCATCTTAGAAAATGTAATTAACTTCTCTAAGCCTCACAGAGCATACTTAGTGAAAAGGTGAGTAATAAAAGAAATGCTGATACCTATTTACAGAATTTTTGAGCATTTAAAGAAAAAAAAAGTTGGTAACATGCCTAACAGAATTCCCATACAGGGAACGCAGCAAAAGTTACCTTCCCCTTCTGTAAGGGACTGGTTACAGAAGTCCCTCCCTTCATCACTATAATGAAATAGCACAATTATGTGATTAAAAAGCATTTGGAACTGCTACAGAGAAGCAAAACCAACACACATTTACATTATGTAGGAAATGCAGTGAATTCTTTATATAACCCAAATGAAGTTGCTGATATTCAATCATTTTTTTTTACCTACAGAAACAATTTTATATATTTTAAACTAATAAAATTATTTGAATGTTGAATTCAAAGAAGGGGACAATCTTCATCCTTTTTCTGTTGACTTCGGTTTTTCCTCTTCTCCTTTGGCTCTCAAAGGTGAACATTAAGCAGGTGCATCATATGAGTTATCTCTGCTATCCTGTTAGCCACAGAAAGACTATGAAAGCACAAAGCTGCAATGATTGGTTTGATGAGCAGGACGCTGAAGAGAGAGTCAGGATTACTGTCTCAGTCCCAGGACTGAAGATATCACTGATGGCAGCACCTTGAATGAACCACTTCTCCTTTGCTTGCCTGGAATGATTACCAGGATCAAATTATGGAGCCTGCCCAGCTGTCCTAAAGTATCATGGAGACCTGCTAGAGCCCAGCTAATCAAACACTGGGGTCTCATCTGGGAAGATATGTTAAGACCAACAAATTATTTTAACAGAAATTAATTTCCAAGAATAACAGAATACTGCACATCAGGCACACGTGTCAATTATTTATGAAATGTCCACAACACTTGTGAAATACAAATGACGTCCAGCTAGACATAGATCCTGCCCTCTGGAACTCTTGTGAACAATGCCTGCTAATGTGGTATGAGATTTCAAGGTACTGCCTCCTTCAAGACAAGATTTAATATTGCAGTTCTTCAGATGAAAATGCTTATATTTAATTAATTTAATCTCATAGGATGTAAGTGAGACAGCCCAGAATTTATAACCAGCCTTGTTATTTCCACAGTTGGTGCTCTTCCCCATCCAAGGCTTTGCCATGGCGCTAATCAAGTTCCTAGAGTATCCAGCTCTAGGCCGCCTCACCCACAAGCATGGCATGTCTATTACGATCAAGAAACCAAGAAATGTTGACTGTGTGTGTGTATGACATATAATGATCATAGGGGAAAATGTGAGCAGAGACTCAAGGGGATGCTTGGCCTGCTAAAGAACGAAATCGGGAATGCTAGTGCTGGACACTCTGCAGAAAGTTGTTTGGTCTGGGATGGTCTCAACATTCAAAAACCCAAGTAAATAACTCAAGCCAAAATATAGCACAACCAGAAAGCAAATGAGTTGTAACATATATGTGAAATTTGATGGTCTTCGTTATTAGTTACATACTCATAAGTTAGTTCAAACTGAAAAAGTAAATTTTAATAGAAATAAAACTAATTATGACTTAGATACTCCATTGAATGCTTATCTTTGTAGCTATCCTCTAGCTTAAATTGCAGGTTGAATTTTCTCATACAATTTTGGAACATATCCTCACTCCTCACCAAACTCTGAGTTAATAATGAGCTGTGAGATGAAAGCCTCATCAGTATAGGGGAGTGTTTATTTCTTCAACTGTTCAAAAGAAGTCTTGCTGCTTATTTTTGTCTGTATGTGAGTTCATAACCATGAGTGTGTGTGTGTGCATGTTTCTGCCAAAAGCAATTCTTTGTCTTTCTACTTCTCCGTTATCGCCAGGTTCTCAAGATTTCTCTCTTGCTCTGTAATTCAGGTCTTTGTCAAAGAAATGAAGGCAATAATTTTTGTGGATATAGGAATTGTACTTGACCTGGTAGTTGCAATGTGGCCTTGGTGTCAGTCCTTACTGACTGAAGAGTGAACCCATGGAATGTTGATAGATGTTATGCTGACAAGCTAGGATATCTGTCAGATGGCACATAAAACTCTAGAGATAAAAGGTCAGGAACAAAAGAGAGAGAGCTTTAAGGCCAAGTTTCTAGGAAGCAAATATTTATTTTGACTTTCCATTTGAGAATTGAGTGTTTGTTGATTTTTCATTATCCAGGGTGTCCCTTGTCATTCATTCACTTATCACTTTATTCATTCTTTTATATTGTGCCCAAACCTGGTAGTATCTAGTGTTCAGTATTTTTCACTGAAAGTTCTGCTGAAATTTTGCTGCTAAGTTTACGTTGCTGTAATATTCATTATACATTGGTACAATTTGTCCTTAACAAATGGAAAGAAAGAGTTCAAAGCATAAAATGGTCACTGAAAGAAAGAGGCCTTTCATCCTCTCATTTCTTTTCCAAACTCACTCCTACAAACAACCAACTCCTCAGAACAATCCTGACAGTCAGAGACATCATATGCAGACATTAAGGTCCAGACCCACCACCTGTCTCTGCTGTGACTCATAATATAAACATAGACCCTCTGTGTAGCCTGGTTCCTAGAATTTGAAAATATAACCCACTGCCGGTGTCTCTCCTTCTGAGAGGTCCTTTCATGAGGTGGGCCAGAGAGCCCCTGGGCCAGTAGAGTCATGCACAGATTTTTAATCTTGAAATTCTTCACAAACTTATGGCCTTCTCCAAATGTATTAGTACAGTCTGAAACACCATCTCTCCCAATTCCTTACCCTATCAACCACTTCAAGCTTCTGCATGTTGAATTCAAAGAGAGGAATTTATCTCCTCACTCTCATCCAGACACAGTCAAGCTTTTGTCTCTCTCTCCTAATCTGTGTTGTCTTGAGGAGTCCTCAGACATCAATCTTCTACATCTGTGAATTAAGTGCTACTTGACAAAATGACAAAATGTTCAAATTCAATACTCTCTAACCCTGGTTTGATACTATGAATTTTTGTTTACTGGCTTTAAAATACTTTTAGAAAGAAATAAGGGTTGTATAAATCTCTTGAAACTATTGTCCCTGAGAAAATTGTAACTCATTGAGAATAAAGGTCCCAGCTCTCAGCTTTGTGTAAATAATTCCAGACAAATAAAGGAGGATCAGAAAGAAAACCTAACATAAAATTTTGCAATCTAACCAGGACGTGGACTTTCTGAAAAAATTATATTGGTTGTTCCATATCAATTTTGACCATCTAACCCAAGAGTTAGCAAACTTTTTTCAGTAAAGTTTCAGATAGTAAATATTTTTGGTCTTTTGCTCTGTCTATGCAGTCTCTGCTTCAACTATTCAACTCTATTGCTGTAGTGCAAAAGCAGCCAGAGACCACATATAAATGAATGGATGTGGGTATATTCCAACAAAGCTTTATTTACAAAAGCAGACGATCAGCTGGATTTGGCCCCGAAGCCATGTAATAAATCCCTAGTGTAGCAGATGGTTTTAGGCCGGGGGTGTTAAACCTGCTGTCTGTGGGCCACATACAGCCCAGGATGGCTATGAATGTGGCTCAATAAAAAGTCATAAACTTACTAAAACATTATGAAAATTTTTTGTGATTTTTTTGGTGGAACTCAATTGCACAGTTCTCATGTGTGAATTTTGTAGATGACAATGTTGTGTCACAATGTCATGTAAAATAAATATAGGCTCTCGACATCTGTATGCATGCATGACTTCAGTTTTATAGTGGTGTGCAAACTCCAATATGTTATCTTCCAAGCACAGCCAAATTGACATCATTAGACATTACATGTGCTTTTGGTGACTTGGTGAGGAGCAATTATCAATAACATTTCAATGTTAGGTGTTTAGTGTTATTTAGAAATCAGGTAAGCATTCTTATTTGATATTAAGGGTGCTTGAACACCCCAGCGGTGCTTCACACATTGCCAGCCATGCTTTATAATTGGACCTCTGTGTCCCACTGCATCAGCACCTGACCTATGGAAAGGCCCAAAACTTGCTTTCTATTTTCCTGTCAATTAATTTTCATAATAAAAGTAAATATAATTCCTTATATATTAATATTTTTTTAAACCCAACATGGCTTCTACAACTTCTTGAAGAAAACGGAACCCAAGAAAAGAAAAATTACAGATGAAGGAAGATTGTTCAATGCACAGTGGACAGAAGACAACAGTTTTATTGAGGCAACAATAGGGCACTCTGTTTAATTGGTAGGGAATTTGTGCAAATTTTCAAAGACTGTAATTTGAAAGGGCATTATATGCAAAAGCATGCTGCCAAACTCAATGCATATGATGGATTGTGGGATTGTGTTGTAAGTACAAAATAGCAGAACTGAAAAAATTCTGTCTTTTCAGCAAAAAATATTTTTAAAGTTAAAACTCAGGTGGAGTCCATGGCAAAAACTGATTATGTGGTAGCATATTCAATAGCAAAACAATCAAATTCATTTACTGATGATGAGCTTATTAAGCAATGTATAGAAAGCATGTCAAATATAATTTGCATGGAAAAGAGGGGGGATATTTATAAAATCAACTTATTTCTCCAGAATATAACCAAGTGAATTCAAGAAATTGGAAAATCTGTCAAAAGGAGTTTGTAGAATAAATCTGCTAACTTTAAATTTTATGCTTTAGCAATGGATAGTAGCATTGATGCTACAAACACAGCTCAACTTGCCATTTTTATTAGAGGTATTGACCAATGTCACTGACTAAATGACTTCTTTAGTGCCATTAAAAGACACACCTAAACCAAGAGAAGTATATAAAGCAGTAAAAAATATATATTAAAGCAATTTTCTTTGTCCATTGCCAACATATCTGCTGTAGTTACTGATAGTGCCCCAGCAATGGTAGGTAAGCAGAGAGACTTATAAAATTGATAAAAGATGAAGCAATTGCCTCCCCAAACTTGCATTTAATGCAGTATCCTTGCATAGTACATCAAAAAAAAAATACGCACAAAAGCTTTAAAAGCGGAAAACATCATGCAAATAGTCAACATTGTGAATTTCATAAGGGTCAAGGGATTGAATCATCGCCAATTTCAGGAACTCCTGAAATTGCTAATGCTGACTATGGTGAAATCGTTTACTTTTCAGAAATAAGATGGCTAAGTCAAGGCCAAATGTTGAAAAGATTTTATAATTTGCAACAGATTCTCAAGTCATTTATGGTATCAAAAACCAAATTTATGCCAGAACTTTACAATGAAAACTGGCTTACAGATATAACATTTTTAGTGGATTTAACTGCTCATTTAAATGAGTTAAACATGCATCTTTGGGTTGAAAACCAGTGTATACTACAATGTTTCAAATGACAAAAGTGTTCAAAATGAAACTGAAATTATGGCAAACTCAAATTAAGACAATTTTATCCGTTTCCATACATTGGCTAAACATAGTCCTGTGAACAACGAAAAATATTCAATCCCTTTTCAATTCAATCTTTTCAAGATTCCTTTTCAATCTGATATAAGAATTAGCAGAATTCAAGATTTGGGGGGAAATAATCAATATTTTGGTGCAATTACTATTCCATTTTCAGTCAACATAAATATGCTATCGCCAATTTTCAAATGGAATGCATAGAACTGCAATCTGACATTCTACTCAAAGAAAAACTTGATCACATCTCTTTACTGGACTTTTATAGGTCCTGTTTTTCCAGAAACAAATATCACTTGCTTCACAATCATGCCTTATTCATGTCATTGTTTTTTGGCAGCACCTACATTTTAAATCAACTATTTCCAAGAATGAAGCACATTAGGAGTAAATTAAAACGAAAATATCTGATGAGCACCTTGTGAACTCACTGAGAATTGCAACTACTTCCATTGAACCAGATATTGATATATTAGTTTCTCAAATACAATGTCAAATATCCCACTGGTTTTATGTTGCCCACTTTTCTTTTCCTTTTATAATAAAAAAATCACAAAACTGCAAACTAATGCAACCTTTTTGGAAAGGAAGCATGGAGAATCCTCAAAGAACTCAAATTAGACCTCCCATTTGATCCTGTAATACCATTACTAGGCATCTATCCAGAAGAAAAAGACTCATTTTATCATAAAGACATTTGCACTAGATTATTTATTGAACCTCAATTTACACTCGCCAAAATTTGAAACAACTTAAATGCCCACCAACGCAGGAATGGATTAAAAACTGTAGTATATGTATGCCATGGTACTATTCAGTCATTTAAAAGACGGAAACTTTATATCTTTTGTATTAACCTGGATTGAGTTGGAACATATTCTACCTCATAAAGTATCACAAGAATGGAGAAGCAAGACTCCAATGTACTGAATTCTAATATGAAGCCAGTAGATGATCTAATACATACCCACAAAAGAGAGAAACTCAAATCAATTCAAGGTGGGGGACAGGGGAACAAGGGAGCTGGTAGAGGGGCAATGGGAGAATGATTGGGGGGTTATAGTGTATGGCACACTTCTTGGGGGCAGGACACAATTATAAGAGGGACGTTACCTAACAAATGCAATCAGTATAACGTAATTCTTTGCACCCTCGATGAACCCCAAACAATAAAAGAAATTTTAAAAAAACAAAGATGTTTTATTAATTATATATGTGCATTTTCTATATTAGTCATCACAAAATTGGGAACTGCTCAATGATTTTATTTTTCTTATCCTAACCACTAGACCACCAGGGATGCTCAATGATTCTAAATAACTCTCTGAACAAGCTGCTGCACAGTTAGGATTATTATGTGAGGACTTTTTCGCTTATCTGTTGTGGCAGATATCAACAAAATTATGCATGGACCTTTTCTTTTTTTATGCTCATCAGCTTTCATTACTGTTTGTGTATTTAAAATGTAACCACAGACAACTCTTCTTCTTGCAATGTGGCCCAGAGAAGCCAAAAGGTTTGAAACCCCTGGTGTAGTCCATACAAAAGACTAAACCATGAAAGGCCTTGAAGTACATGTTCCTGCTTGTAGAAGCAATAAATATTCAAATCCTAAGTGTTGGTTGAGATATAAGGTTTTTATTCCTCAGTACAGTGCCTCTCACTCATTGGTTCCTGTTACACACGGACACTTGGCATCGGTTAGTGTTCAGCAGCTTTTATTGGAGTTGATGTGAAGTTTACATGAGTACCTGCAAATCACTACAATATCTCTTAGAAGCTGGAATCAGTTCAATGGAAATATTTCAAATTGTATATGAAACCAGCACATTGTACCCCATGATTGCATTAATGTACACAGCTATAATTTAATTTAAAAAATAATTAGAAAAGAAGCTGTAATCATTACATATTCACAAGTGCAATGAGTTAAGGACACTAAAAGGTAACAGGGGGAAAAGAAGAATTTTCATTTTCTAACACTTGATACCACTATTATAAATAATTCTTTAGTATAGTAACAGCACTCAGAAGTTACATTCCAGACCCACCACCTGTTTCTGCTGCTACTGTAAAATGCAAACATAAATAACCCCTAGATTCATTTTCTTTTTGGCAGCATTCTTGGCTCCTTTTAACCTATGGAGTTGGCTAATATTATATTAGTGTTTAGAGAAACAAGACTCCAATGTACTCAATTCTAATATGAAGCCAGTAGATACATACCCACAAAAGAAAAAAACTTTGAGGTTTTTGAATAAAAACCTCAAATTTTAAATGTCGGTTGAAGAATCAAATAAAATGAAGGGGTAATAATAAAATTTTACTTTCTGCTTGCTTCTATTAATTTCAATATTTACCTATCATGCCACTGTAATTTTTGCTCTTAATTTAGGAAATCCTGTGTTTGACATTTTAAAACACCAAACATTATTTACATATATGTATATATAATGTGTATACTGAGTTGCCTTTCATTTTATTTTGAAGTTAAAGAAAGGGAGTTTTCCTTAATAATTTTGCAGAGGGATGTTGTGCCCCTACATTTTTTTTCATGTAGACCTTATTTCAGTCTTGGGTATCCACTGATTAATTTTCAGTCTAATGTAGTGCCTATGTTGGTCTGGATAGACAATGTTCTCTTAGATGACTCTGCTCTCATTTTCTGGAGGGCATAAGGTCTAGGGTGTGGAATATGTTGTTGGGGGTGTAGAGGACTTCTGGTATTCACATTGCATGTCTGAGAAGGAATCTGCTGAGACATCACTATCCCATCTGTTGCTTCATCATCTGTTTATACCAGTGCATGGTATTCCATGGGGATTGGTATAATTCATCCTGAATATGCAGTCCCTTGCAACAAAGTTCCGCCTACCATCTTTGTACCACTATCTTCTGATTACCTAGTAGTCTTTCTCATCACAGGCCCCCATTTATCCACAAGAATGTTGTGTGGTCTCATACTCCATCACAGCCATCTTTCTTCCTTGTAGATACCCTTTCCTTAGAGGTCAGAGATCCAGTTATCTAGATAAACTCGGGTGGTTTGACATTTCATCATTCTTCTTGTATCTGTCCTAAGTTCTCACACCTCGTGAGTCATGCTGATGCTGTCTAATCCTAGTTTTCTTCCAAAAACATCTTTCCACATTTTCCCTAGGACTCCAACTCTGTTTTTATCCCAAGCCTTTAATGTGTCTTCTGGACACAGCTTAGATCTTGCTCAATAAATGCAAGTGCCTTTCATCACTGCCTCTATAGGATTACTGCCAGTTCTCTTTGGTTGAAGGAGTGATACACAAATCCTTCACTAATACATGTAGTGATTATCTTCATCTTTAATCCCAAAATTGCATAACTATCAACATTTCCAGTAGATTGCTGTTCTTTAACTCTTAGGTTGCATGCTTATTTCTGAGTTATTTGGGGGGGTGGCAAAACACCTCACTGTAGCTCCTAGGTATTAATATTACCCCCCTGATTGATGACAAGCATGTGGCCGGTTTCATCATAATGGTTTAGAAAATGGTCATATTTTCCTAGTCACTAGAGGCTGAGTTTGGGCAAATATTACACTACTTACCTGTTACATTTTCTTATTACAGGTCTAAATCTTAATCTTTTAATTTTTTAATTACAAATTCAATCCCAAGTTCCTTATAGCATGTTTGCTGTCATCCTGCATGCTATTTTCTTTTGTAGAAGCCCTTTCTTTCAGAGAAAGCAGGACATTTTGACAAGGTTGATTTAATGCAGCTATTACACAAAGGCTGCTTCAAAATATCAGTGTTGAATGTCAAAAGACTTTTTTATTGCCAAGCTATATATGCAACAACCATCCCTGACCCTCACCCTGTCCTTGACCCTTTCTTCTAAAGAACAGATCAGTTTTTCTCTTAACATTTTCTACATTCAGTGTCTGTGGTCAGTAAGTCTCTGTGGGATCTGGAGCTATTTTTCAAGGACTCTTTATCCAGTCACTTTTTCAGTGGAAAGTCTTATGTGAGAGTTCCTCCATCATTTGCATCTTGATGAGAGCACTGGCATTGCTCCTGCATCTGATTTACATAGCCTGGGGATTTACACTATTCCATCTAATTTTTCTTTTATTTTCTGGAAGCCAATGACTATGGGTACACTTCACTATCACTCAGGTGTAGCCTTACTTTTTTTTAACATTTTGTGTACAATTTCACTATATTTCATGCGGCAATAAAAAAGTAATTTACAGCACGTTAAATATATTGGATATTAGATAGCTAGGTTTACATTAATGCATCCTAATAATTTTGATGAAAATATAATCTCATTCTTTAATTTTTTATTACATGAATAGTGCATGTTCATTATAGACAATTTAGAAAACACAAAAGCAAAAAGGGGAGGATCACTCTTTCCCACCTCTCACTTTAAAACATTATTAACATTTTTGAAAGGTGTAAATGATGGCATCCAGAAGTGACACTGCAGAGATGTTCAGACCAGGTTTATTGAAAGGGGAGAGCGACTCACCTGCACAGTGCAAAGATGGTGTCTGTGCCCCGGGCAGTTAGAAACCACTTTTATAGAGAGCCTTAGAGAGTAGGTGAATTCCACAACTTTCCTGAAAAGTTAGGGTCCTTTGGTGAGAACTTCTGGGGGCTGGACTGGCCAAATCCTTTGTGTCTTTGTCTTAGGAGGAGAGAAGGCAGTGGAGGAGGGGATAAGGTTGGTGTGTAGCTGTGTTAGCCACCCCCCAACAATTTCATGTATATATCTCGTGAATTTAAAAGCATATATATGAATTTAAGTATCTTTCTAAAAGCAATTATAACTTTGTTGCAATATTTCCCCACATTTAATATATATTGGATATGTTATTATCAGTGCAGCTTTCAAAAGAAACTTTAATTTCTTCATTTTTCTTTAAATCTGTGGAATATTTTGTTGTATGAAAATACTATACTGTAATACATTAGTATAGCTATCCTTTCTCCCATTGATAAAGATGTGGTCATTTCTGGTTTTTCACTATTTTTCTGTTGTTTCACTGTTCTAATTTTTCAATGTTACAAACACCACCACAATTAATTTTTCTCACAATTAGTTATTGTAATTAATTGTGTATTTGTTGCAATTTAATGTATATTTTAAAAAGGAATTTTGTAAAATAAATTCTTAAAAGTGAAATTTCTGAGTCAAATGCCATTTATACATTTTATTATAGTATATAATGCCAAGTTATCTTCCAGGAAAAAATTTACTGATTTACATATCTTCCACAGAGTATGAAGGCATGTTTTGCCACATCTTGCACAGTACTGGCTTTCAATTATGTTTTTCATCTTTGTCAGCCTAATAGGCATAAAGAGTAATTTTATTTTTATTTACAATTTTTGAATTATTGATGTTATTGAGCATCTCTTTATATTGATTTTTTTCTCTAAATCTCTTGTTCCTATCCTCTGATGATCTGTCCATTGGGGGTGTAAGAGGTCTTTACATATCAAATATATTAACCCTCTTTATGTAATATATGATACAAATATTTTATTAGTGTTCTTCATATGTCTTTCAGTGTCAGTTTTGACAATACAGAAAGTATTTTTTAATTTATTTTCTGACTAAAAATCACATCTCATTAAAAATAGTTATCAATTCGCTGACATACCTTCAGAAACAATGTCATCCATCTACAGACTTTGTGAAATTCCCATATAAAATTGCAACTGGATCCAAGCCTGATTGTGACCAGAATGACAATGTGTGGGTATCAGTCCACTGGGCTTCAGAATATTTCATGTTAATTCCCTGCTCAGTCACCTCTGGATGGGTGACCTAAATTAAGTTACTCAACTTTTCTACATATCCTCATCTACATAATGGGAATAATAATACTAAGTACCTACCTCAAAAAGTTGTCATGAGAACAAGAGATAAAATTTACCTGCCTCATACATGTTTGGTACTGGATAAATGTTAACTTCCTTTTCCCCGTGCCAGCTTTCCTCCTTTTTATGACTATATATATATATATATATATATATATATATACATATACACACACACACACACACATATGTATACATAGAGAGAGAGAGAAAGATTGAATGGGGATCATCTAATCCAGTGGCCTATAGATCTCATTATCTTAGCCAAAGGGACAGTTTTGCAAATCCACTATAAATATCAAGAGATACTTATTTGCTCATTCAACAAATATTTACTGAGCATCTTCTATGTGCTGGGCACCATTCTAGATGCTACAGATACAGCAGTAAAGAAAATAGAAGACCATGGGGGAAATGTACAATAAACAGACAGCTATTCAACAATATGTTACAGAGTGAAGCACTAGAGAATATAGTAGTTAAGAGAGCAAGTTACGGTTTAGGGGTTCAAACTTTTCAAAGAGATAAACATAACCCCCCCACAAATAAGCAAACAGAGTTTTGTGGTAACAGTGTCTGGATAGCTAAACTTGCCAAGAACTACCTGTAAACTCTTATTCTTGTCCCTGTTCTAGGATAACATAAATTCATTGATACATTCAAAAACATGTACTGAGTGCCTACCATGTACCAAGCACTACTTTAGACACAGAAGATACACAGAAAGGATCAAGATACACATAGTCCTCACCTTTCCGTATGTTATTTATTGTCTAGCTTCTGGGATGGGGACATAAAACGAGGCGAAAACTTAAAAATAAAAAATCAAATAAGAAAAATAAATAATAATAATAAAATAATAAAACTATATAGAATAAATAATAATAAAACTATGTAGAATATGAAACAGGAAAAGGACTACAAGTAACTTTGAGCTACTTTAGGTTAAATGGTCAGGAAAGCATACCCGGAGTGGGGTAGATTTAAACTAAGCCCTGAATGTCACGAACCAGTCAAGTGACTAGCTGTAAGAAGAGGATATACAGAAAAAAAAAAGAATTCATAGGCCATAAAACTGGAAAGGAAAAAAAAGCCTGAGGCCGGAAAATATAGAAAATAATGAACAGAAATACACAAAGGGGAGCTATTATTGGGTAGTAGGACTATTTGTTATATATTTTTTCTTGTCCCAACTTGAATGCGGTTTCTACAGTTTAATAGATGTGAATTACTTTCATAATTGTAAAAGTTCACAAAAATATTTATATCAAGAAGAGGTAGAAAATGTAATCTGGAGAAAAAAACAAAGGCTTTGAAGTCAGACCCATGTTGGAAACTCAACTGTAATTGACATCTAAACTCTCTCTGAGCCTCCATTTTCTAACTTAAAGAATGGAGATAATAGGGGTAGTGCCTGTGGCTCAGTGAGTAGGGTGCCGGCCCCATATGCCAGAGGTGGCAGGTTCAAACCCATCACCGGCCAAAAAAAAAAAAAAAGAATGGATAACAGTTCCATGTACTGTACATGTAGGGATGTTGGCACAGTACTTTTGCCAGAATGTCAATTCTATTACCTGCTAGTTATAGAATCATCAGTAAGTTTCCTCATTCTCTCCAAGACTTACCTTCTTCACTGATAAAATTGAGTTTGATAATGTTGACCCTTCAGGACTGTCACAGGGGTTTAATCAGTTAATGTATATAAAATGGCAGCACAATGACCTTGTATTCACATACCAAATGACAGATAAAGTTGGTTTTATATGAATGAGAGGTTGATGGTGATTTTTCTTTTCTTTAAACCCTGATATGTTATTCAAACTTCTAAATAACCACATATTGGGCGGCGCCTGTAGCTCATTGCGTAGGGCACCGGCCCGATATACTGAAGGTGGCGGGTTCAAACCCAGCCTCCGCCGAACTGCAAAAGCAGAAAAATTAGCCAGGCGTTGTGGCGGGCACCTGTAGTCCCAGCAACTCGGGAGGCTGAGGCAAAAGAATCGCCTAAGCCTAGGAGTTGGAGGTTGCTGTGAGCTGTGTGATGCCACAGCACTCCACCTAGGGTGATAAAGTGAGAAAAAAAAAATTCTAAATAACCACATATTTACACTAAAAAAAAAATTATCCTCTTGCAGCATTACCATCTTTTAATTATCGCTCTACAAATTCATCCCACAGAAACACTTTCCACAAGTTACAAGAATGCTTACTGCAGCATTGTTTGAAATAGCAAACATTGATAAAGGTTCAACAATACAAGAGATTTCCACAAATTATAGTAAATACTTTCCATGGAAAAATGAGGAAGCGCTTAAAAGAAATGAGGTAGAACTATACAAGGAAAGCAATCAAAGATATGTTAAGTGGGGAAAAGGCTGAAAATAAAAACCTATGAATAATATAATCCTTTTTTGCCAAAAATTACTATATGTAGTATATTAGTTTTGGAATAGAAAAACCATATAGAAGAATAAATACTGACTTGTTAACAGTTCCAATAACTGAGGATGGGATTATAAGGCTCTTTTATCTCTGCATTATATATATATATATATATTTCTAAAATGTTTACATTTTTAAGCAAGGACCATAGATCTCTCGTGTATATAAAAAAAGAAAAATCATTTTGAAAGGAGGAAGTGGGAAGAGATCATGTTCACTTAAACATAAAGACAAAGTGTTGCCTATTTGACTTACCAACAATGAAGTCATGTATGACTTCAGTGAGAAAAATTTCATAGGACAGGTAATAATACAAACCAGGCAGTTGAGAGTGAGGAGTGAGAAAGTAAAAATAAAGAAAGTGCACAATTCTTTCCAACAGCTTGAATAGGGATGGCAAGAGAGAGAACAATAGCTGGAGAGCTGTATAAGGGAAGGAAAGGTTTGTTTGTGTGTTTACCTGTTCACGGGAGCAGTTTGGACCTAAAAATAAGGTTGAAATTACAGAAAAAATTGAGAATAATTGATGAAGTAAGGTCACAGAGCTGGCAGGAGGAAAAGGGATTCAAAATAAAGATGAAGGGCTTAGCACTAAACAGGAAGAAAGATGAGATGATTCTGAAGATTCAAAGGTTTGATAAGAGTGGAAAAAGTCTGACATGGTCACTGTGGAAATTATCTAAGAGATAATAACAGTAAAATGCTGAAGAAACAGTGGGCATACCCAGACTTCGAGACCACACTTTAAGGTTCTGTGATTTTTCTCAACAGCATTAAACAATATTAGAAACAGAAGGGAGGAAACCATATTCTTTCATTCATGGATAGTGTTTTTCCAGGTGGCTTTGAATTAGAGCAAATGTGTAAGGGTGTAGAAGAAATTTTCTTCTCCAAGGAAAGGGATAGCATGTGTATAGAGCTTATGGCAAGAGTGAGTATGGCACATTTTAGATCCTAAAAATAGCTCATGTGGCTAGCATACAAAGAGTAAGAAAAGTCATATGAAGATAAGAGAAGTAAATTCAAGAAATCTATTGTGACTATAGTTAATAATAACATATATTTGTGGCCTTCCATATCCAAAGGTTCCATATCCATGGGTTCAATCAATTGCAAACTGAAAATATTTAGAAAAAACTAAAAATGATTATGTGATAATAAAAATAATACAAATTTTAAAAAATACAGTATAACAACTACTTATAAAGTATTTGCATTTTATTAGGAATTATAAGTAATCTAGAGATGATTTAGAGTATACAGGAGAATATGTGTAGGTTATATGCAAATACTATACCATTTTATATCAGGAACTTGAGCATCCATGGATTTTGGTAGCCACAGGGTTCTCAAAAACAATCCCTTCATATATACAACTAAATTATATTCTTGAAAATCACTGAAAATAGATTTTAGGTGTTCTTACCGCAAAAAAAAAGTAAGTATGTCATGTAGTGTACATGTTAATTAGCTCAGTTTAGCCATTCCACAATGTATACATATGTCAAATATCATGTTGCACAAAATAAATATAAAGTTTAATTGTCAATTTTAAAAATAAGTTAGCTTTGAAAAAGAAAAGTAATATGAGATAAGTTTGAGGAAAAGAACATGGAGGGCCTTATAAGCCAAGAAAAAGGTTTTATTTTATTTTAAGTATGATAGAAATCCACTGGCATGTTTAGAAAGGGTAGTGACTTGGTATAATTTAATTGATTAAATGATTTATCTGGATAGAGAATGAATCAAAAGCAAGATTCCTTAGATGAAGACACTAAAATCAGGAACAAGAAAAGGATGCCTACTTTCATCACTTCTATTCAACATTGTATTGATGTCCTATCCAGGGAATTTGGGAAATAAAAAGCATCCAAATTGGAAAAAAAGAAGTAAACCTATGTCTATTTCCAGATGACATGATCTTTTATATAGGAAATCCTAAGGAATCCACAAATAAGCTATTAGAGTCAAACAAGTTTAGCAAGGTTGCAAGCTAAAAAAATCAATCCAGAAAAATCACTTATTCTTTAACGCACCAGCAATAATAATCATTTTCTTTGTTTATTCCTAGGAATAAATTTAATCAAGGAGAGTAAAAATGCACATTGAAAACTGCAAAATATTGCTGTAAGAAATTTTAAAGGTGTAAATAGACAGGAAAATATCTATGCTCGTGGATTAGAAGACTTAATATTGTTAAGAAGCAGTACTCCTCAAATTGCTTAACACATTCAATACAATCCAAATCAAAATCTCAGCTGACTTTTTGGAGAAATGCATGAACTGATCCTAAAATTAATATGAAAATGTGAGGGACACAGAATAGTGAAAACAATCTCTAAAAAGAAAAACAAAGTTGGAGGATTCAGAAGCTTCCATTTCAAACTTAGCACAAAGCTACTGTAATCAAAGTTGTGGGGCAATGGTATGAAAGGATATGCATATAGATCCACAGAACAGAATTGACAATCTGGAAATAAACCCTAATGTTTATGGTCAATTAACTTTCCACAAAGGTTCCAAGAGTACTCAATGGGGGAAGAATAGTGTTTTCAACAAATGATGCTGTAACAAGTGGATATGCTCATGCAAAAGGATTAATTTGAAAGCCTACTTCACACAATATATGAAAGTTAACACAAAGTGGATTCATGACCTAAGTGTAAGAACTAAAACTATAAAACTCTTAGAAGAATACATAGGGAGAAATCTTTGTGAACTTGACCTAGGCAATGATTTCTTAGATATGACACCAAAAACATAGACAACAAAAGAGAAAATCTTACCCCATCTCAGGGTGGGCAAAGGACTTGATGAGAAACTTCTCTAAAGAAGACAGGAGCATGGCCTACAGACACATGAAAAAAAGATCACCATCCTTAATCATCAGAGAAATGCAAATCAAAACTACTTTGAGATATCACCTAACTCCAATAAGATTAGCCCACATAACAAAATCCCAAAACCAGAGATGTTGGCATGGATGTAGAGAAAAGGAAACACTTCTACACTGGTGGTGGGAATGCACACTAACACGTTCCTTTTGGAAGGATGTTTGGATAATACTTAGAGATCTAAAAATAGACCTCCCATTCAACCCTATAATTCCTTTGCTTGGTATATACACTGAAGACCAAAAATCACATTTTAACAAAGACATCTGTACCAGAATGTTTATTGCAGCCCAATTCATAATCGCTAAGTCATGGAAGAAGCCCAAGTGCCCATCGACCCAGGAATGGATTAATAAATTGTGGTACATGGATACCGTGGAATACTATGCAGCCTTAAAGAAAGATGAAGATGTTACCTCTTTCATGTTTACATGGATGGAGTTGGAACATATTCTTCTTAGCAAAGTATCTCAAGAATGGAAGAAAAAGTATCCAATGTACTCAGCCCTACTATGAAGCTAATTTATAGCTTTCATATGAAGGCTATAACCCA
>CAUYON010086510.1:0-16752 GCA_963573935.1 Arctocebus calabarensis | reverse complement strand
ATACCTGAGCTGGCGGGTTCAAATCCTGCCCAGGCCGGCCAAACAACAATGATGGCTGCAACCAAAGATAGCTACTTGGGAGGTGGAGGCAGGAGACTCGCTTGAGCCCAGGAGTTGGAGGTTGCTGTGAGCTGTGATGCCACAGCACTCTACGCAGGGTGACAGTTTGAGGCTCTGTCTCAAAAAAAAAAAAATTAACCCACCATACAATCTTATTTAATTGTGTATAAACACAAATCTACTACAAATCCATTAATTCGCAGCTCTCATGTAAATATAAAACCATATAAATTTATAAATTTACCTAGGATATAAAGCAAAAAGTCAAATTAACATTTAAATAAGACAACAAGGCTTGGCGCCTGTAGCATAGTGATTATGGCACCAGCCACATACACCCAGACTGGAGGGTTCGAACCCAGCCTGGGCCTGCTAGACAACAATGACTACTGCAACAAAAAAATAGCCGGGCGTTGTGGCAGGCACCTGTAGTTCCAGCTACTTGGGAGGCAGAGGCCAGAGAATTGCTTGACCTCAGGAGTTTGAGGTTGCTGTGAGCTGTGACAACACAGCACTCTATTGAGGGCAACACAGTGAAACTCTGTCTCGAAAAAATAAATAAATAAGACAACAAAAAATGTTTTTCTGCTGAAAGAAATGCTATTTGGCCTGTGATCTGGTCTCAGCACCTAGAGGTGGATGTTTTGGAGTTCAGCAGCCATGTGTTCTGTGCTGTGCCATTATGCACATTCTTAGCCCATTTCACTCTTCCGATGAGTTTAAATCTTCCATCCACTAGTGGATCTCGTGGTGTCCATGCCTGCCTGCCTGCCTTCCTCCACTCAGCACTCACAAGCCAAACTCAGACCTAGGATCTCAAGTTCTGTAGCACTGCCTGGTTGTGAGACAGTTATCCAGAGCAGAGAGAATATTTATCAGCTATTTTTTTTCCAGATTTTTTTTCTGAAGACTGATTTTCTTTTTCTTTTTCTTTTTTTTTTTTTTTTTTATTTGAGGCAGAGTCTTACTTTAGCCCTGGGTAGAGTGCCATGGTGTCATACCTCACAGCAACCTCAAACTCCAGGGCTTCCAAAGATCCTCTTGTCTCAGCCCCACAAGTAGCTGGAACGACAGTGACCTGCCACCTGGCCAGTTTTTCTATTTTTAGTAGAGACAGGGATCTCACTCTTGCTCAGACTGGTCTTGAACTTCTGAGCCCAAGCAATCCACCTGCTTTGGCTTCCCAGAGTACTAGGGTTACAGGCATTAGCCACTGTTGCCTGGGCCATCTGAAGATTGTTTTTTTTTTTTTTTTTTTTAGCAGAGTCTACTATTTGGCCCTCGGTAGAGTTTCATGGTGTCACAGCTTACAACAATCTCAAAGTCTTAGGCTTAAGCGATTCTCTTGCCTTACAATGACCTGCTATTTTTTTGTTGCGGTCGTCATTGTCTTAGCTGGCCCGGGCTGGTTTCAAATCCACCAGCCTCAGTGTATGAGGCTGGTGCCCTACCCACGGAGCTATGGGTACCACCTATTGTTGTTGTCATTGTTGCTTAGCAGGCCCCGTCTGGGTTCTAACCCACCAGCCCCGATGCATGTGGCTGGGGCCCTAACCACTGAGCACAGGTGCCAAGCCAGATTTATTTATTTATTTATTTATTTATTCATTTTGAGACAGGGTCTTCCTCCGTCACCAGGGCTGGAATGAAGTGGCATCATCATAGTTCAAGGCAACCTTAGACTCCTGGCTCAAGCCATCCTGCTGCCTCAGCCTCCCAAAGTAACTACAGCTACAGATCCCACCATACCCAGCTAACTTTTCTATTTTTAGCAGAGGTGAGGTCTTATTCTTGCTCAGTTTCTTTTTTTTTTTCCCAGCTTTTGGCCGGGGCTGGGTTTGAACCTGCCATCTCTATGGGGCTGGTGCCCTACTCCTTGAGCCACAGGCGCCACCCTGCTCAGGCTGATCTTAAACTCCTAAGTTCAAGCAGTCCTCCCACCTTGTCCTCCCAAAGAGCTAAGATTATAGGCACAAGACACCATGTCTGGCCTGAAAACAGAAAATTTAAACATTTCTTAATAGAGCGCTTGCAAATTTCAAGGAACATCCATGGAATTAATTTTAGGAACACTGGCTTAGGAGTAGCATCGGGCAGGAGCAATAGCAGCCCCTGGGCCACCACTTCACCTTACTTTCTGCATCCCACCCATTCCTGTCACCACTGAGCTCTAGAGAAACACCAAAGACAGGAAGAATCCCAACTGAAGGATAAACTATAGAGATGCCACTAAATTTGTTCTTCCTAAAAAGACACTTTGCAAAAGCATAAAAGAAGATAGAAATGCTGAGAGAAACCTGTGGGCTTTTTCTTTTTTTTTTTGAGACATAGTCTCACTGTCACCCTCCGTAGAGTGCTGTGGCAGCACAGCTCACAGCAACCTCAAACTCTTGGGTTTAAGTGATTCTCTGCCCTCAGCCTCCCAAGTAGCTGGGACTATAGATGTCTGTCACAACACCCAGCTATGTTTAGAGACGAAATCTTGCTCTGGCTCAGGCTGGTCTCGAACCTGTGAGCTCAGGCACTCCACCTGCCTTGGCCTCCCAAGTGCAGGGATTATAGGCATGAGTCACTGCGCGAAAGAAAAGAAAGAGAGAGAGAGAGAGAGAGAGAAAGGAAAGAAAGAAAGAAAGAAAGAAGAAAGAAAGAAAGAAAGAAAGAAAGAAAGAAAGAAAGAAAGAAAGAAAGAAAGAAAGAAAGAAAGAAAGAGAAAAAGAACATAACAAAACAATTTTCAGGGCAGGTACAGTGGTTCATGCCTATAATTCCAGCGCTTTGGGAGGCTGAGGTGGGAAGATCACCTGAGGCCAGGAGTTAAAGACCAGCCTGAGCAAGAGGAAGACTCTTGTCTCTACTAAAAATAGAAAAATTAGCCAGGTGTCATGGCATGTGCCTGTCATCCCTCCTCACTCTGGAGGCTGAGATAGGAGGATTTCTTGAGCCCAGGAGTTTGAGGTTTCAGTAATCTATGATGAAACTGCTGTACTCTAGCCTAGGTAACAGAGCAAGACTCTGTTTCAAAGAAGGAAAAAAAAGAACTATAATTCAATGAAATAAATAATCGAATTTTAAAAATGGGCAAAAGACTTAAACAGCCATCAAAGTGAATAAAAAGCACATTAAAGGTGTTCAACATCATACAGAGGTTTCCAACCTTTGGCTTCTTTTTACCAAATTGAAAGAATAATTGTCATCTTGGGCCACACATTAAATACACAAACACTAACGAAAGCTGATTAGCAAAAAAAAAAAAAAGTCCATGCATAATTTTTAAGATGTCCACAACCATAGATAAGTAAAAAAGTCCTCATATAATCTGCACGCAGCCCTTGAGCTGACGGTTGGACACCCCTGCGAGAAATGCAAATTAAAACCTCAGTTTACATCGCTAAAAGCACCTGTAGTCCCAGGTATTCAGAAGGCTGAGGGGAGAGAATTGAGAATCGCTTGAGCCCAGGAGTTTGAGGTTGCTGTGAGCTATCAGGCCACAGTACTCTACCAAGGGTGACAAACAAGACTCTGTCTCAAAAAAAATAATAATAATAATAATAGGCTCAGCGCCTGTGGCTCAGCTGGCTAAGGCTCCAGCCACGTACACCTGAGCTGGCAGGTTCGAATCCAGCTCGGACCCGCCAAACAACAATGACAGCTGCAACCAAAAAATGGCCAGGCATTGTGGCCAGGTGCCTGTAGTCCCAGCTACTTGGGAGGCGGAGGCAGGAGACTCGCTTGAGCCCAGGAATTGGAGGTTGCTGTGAGCTGTGATGCCATGGCACTCTACCCAGGGTGACAGCTTGAGGCTCTGTCTCAAAAAAAAAAATAGTAATAATAATAAAAAAAAAGGGCAGCGCCTGTTGCTCAGTGGGTAGGACGCCGGCCCCAGGGTGGTGGGTTCAAACCCGGTCCCAGCTGAACTACAACAAAAAAATAGTCAGGCATTGTGGTGGGCGCCTGTAGTCCCAGCTACTAGGGAGGCTGAGGCAAGAGAATTGCCTGAGCCCAAGAGTTTGAGGTTGCTGTGAGCTGTGACGCTACCACACTCTACCAAGGGTGACATAGTGAGACTGTCTAAAAAAAAAACAAAATAAATAAATAAAAATAATCACAATTAGAGCCAGATACATTGGCTCACGCCTGTACTCCTAGCACTCTGGCAAGCTAAGGTGAGTGGACTGCTTGAGCTCAAGCATTCAAGAACAGCCTGAGCAAGACTGAGACCCCATCTCTACTAAAAATAGAAAAAACTAGCTGGGCATTGTAGTGGGTTCCTGTAGTCCTAGCTATCTTGTGAGGCTGAGGCAAGAGGATCTCTTGAGCCCAAAAGTTTTATGTGATAAAATGAAAGAAAATTACTAAACAAGTATCTGAGCTATGATGCTAGGGCACTCTACCCGGAGTGACAGAGTAAGGCTGTCTCAAAAAAATCCCCACTATTTAGACATAAAAAGAGTTACTATATCAAGTGTTGGCCAGGATATGGTGGGACAGAAAATTTCAGTTACTGTTGGGGAGGGGGGAGATGTGGCACAACCATTTTGGGAAAAAAGTGGCAGCTTCCTTAAAAGGTAAACACACACTTTCCATATGACCCAGCGATTCCACTTCTAGGCATTTAAGAGAAATGAAAGCCTATGTCTACTCAAAAACTTGCACAGACATATGCATAGCAGCTTTCTTTATAACAGCACCCCCCAAATGGAAACCACCCAAATTTGCATCAATGAGTGGAAAAACAAACTATGTGGTATTTCCATGTAGTGGAATACTACTTACCAACATAAAGAATTGTTAATAAATGTAACAACATAGGTAAATCTCTTTATTTTTATTTTTATTGTTTTTGCAGTTTTAGCCGGGGCTGGGCCGGCATATAGGGCCAGCGCCCTACTCCTTTGAGCCACAGGCTCCTTTAAGCCATAAATCTTAAAATAATTATGCTACAAGAAGCTAAAATTATTGAATAAATCCATTTATATAAAATTCTAGAAAATAGAAACCAGGATATAGTGATAGCAGAGGAAATTTCTGGCGGTAATGAATACCTTTATTATCTCAGTTCAATTCGGGGAATGATTTTGTATGACAGATTATCAAAATATCAGATTGTACATTGTAAATATTTGTAGTTGATTATACCTCAATTGAGGCAAGCCAGTTATACCTCTATATAACCGTTAAAGAAAAAAAGTTTCCGGCTCGGCACCTGTGGCTCAAGAGGCTAAGGCGCCAGCCACATACACCTGAGCTGGCGGGTTCAAATCCAGCCCAGGCCCACCAAACAATGATGGCTGCAACTAAAAAATAGCCAGGCATTGTGGCAGGCGCCTGTAGTCCCAGCTACTTGGGAGGCAGAGACAGGACACTTGCTTGAGCCCAGGAGTTAGAGGTTGCTGTGAGCTGTAATTCTACAGCACTCTACCCAGGGCGACAGCTCGAGGCTCTGTCTCAAAAAAAAAAGAAAAAAAGTTTCCTAGGGTGACACTATCACCTGGCTCTGTCCCAGCTGCGGAGTTCCTCCAAAGCTGGTTCTGTTCCCTAGCAGGGCTTTGTAAAAAGGTGGCTTAACTAGAAGGCCCTGGAAGAGGTCCTTGGGGTCATGAATGCTAAGTAGATGGATGGGAACGCAGTCAACTGGGTGCTGGTAGGGCTGAACTCATTTCCTGCCACTGTCCCAACACATGGCACATGTCCTTCTAACGTGCTCAGCTCCTTCCTGCTTCTAGCCTCCAGATTCTCAAGGGGCTCAGGTTGCCTCATCGTTCAGGTGTTGTAAGGATGTCAAGTGCCTTCATCAAGCACCATGTCTAAATTATAATAGTTCCTATCCCTCACCCTAACCCAAGATCACTTTCTTTTTCCATGATTTCTTCACTGTACCACAATCAGAAATTTACTTTCAGTAATTTCCTTTCATTTTTTTATCATCTATTTTCTTCCCTCTTCTACGCTGTGGGTGCCCTACTTGTATCTCTCTCTCTTTTTTTTTTTTTGTAGAACCAGAGTTTTCACTTTATTGGTCACCGTACAGTCCACACAGCTCACAGCAACCTCCAACTCCTGGGTTTAGGCGATTCCCTTGTCTGAGCCTCCCAAGTAGCTGGGACTACAGGCGCCTGCCACAACGCCCAGCTATTTTTTTGTTGCAGTTTGTCCAGAGCTGGGTTTGAACCCACCATCCTCAGTATATGGGGCTGGTGCCCTGCCCACTGAGCCACAGGTGCCATCCAGCCTGCTCATATCTCTATTAAAGGTGGTGCATCCATCCTGGGGCTTCCTTAAGTGTTGGTAGATAACTCACAGTAGCTTCTGCCAATAACTGAAGGAAATGTGGGGGAGGGTACAAAAGACTGGCTTTCTTGCATTAAGGAAGCCTAACTGTGGAGCCCCTGGTACTCAAGAGAGTTCCCCATGAGATCACACTGAGGCTAGTCACCTAGGCTAGTATGGTTTGAGACCCTAATTTTGCTCAGCTTTAGCCTTTTGCCCTGTCCTGCTTCCCTACTCCCTTCTCCTGTGAGCACTTTCCCAATAATCACTTCAACAAGAATGCTCATGGTAGGCACATGACACCCTGTGTTGGCTTCATGAGGAACTAAGTTGTTAATTTCCTGCGCACATATTCCTGTCTCAGACTCTGCTAATGACCCCCTATCGGTGAATGATAGCTAATGAAGGAAAATCTTTAATTACTTAAAACAGTGCTTACAACACAGTAAGTGCTCAATAATCTCAGAGTGTATGCAGGAAAGAGCAGGTCTGTTTTACAGCTCAGTGACTGGCTTCTGTCCCTGGCTGGGCTGGCCTGGAGGCATTGTGAGTCACAGCAGGTAGACAGGAGCTAAACTGCTCAGAGATGGGGCCAGGCCTGGACAGCAGCTGGGCACCTCCACATCTTCCAGGTGAGGCACAGCATACAGTGAGGATTAATGGGGAAGGGTCCTCTGGAAAGAGACTTTATGGGTGGGCCTGGAGGTGGGTTTCTGGAGAGGGTCTCCCTCAACCAGATCTAGGGGATGGTATCATCTGTCCCCTGCCCCAGGTACATGTGAGAAATAAGTGTGTGTTGAATTAATGAAGGCAAGACAGAGGGAATCCTGTCCCCAAATCCTCTTTTCGCCCTCCATGGGCAGAAGACAAATTAAAAACAGCAGGTAGCTCCTTTCTCACCTAAGGAAGAAAGTGGCTTGTTAAGTGGAGGGTGCAGACTGCTTGGAACAAAAGTCATGTGCACAGTCCCTGTTCAAGCCTTAAGCACATGGCACATGCCCCAGGGTGACATTGAACATACTGGACTGGGATCCACACACACATCTGTGTTCCCAGACGGACCAGGAGCATCTTGAGGGCAGGCACAGTTTGTGCTGGGACCAGACTGCGTCTAGTATAGAGTAGGTGCCAGTACAAGGTTGTCAAATAATGCAGAGGGCAGTCATGGTGTTGGCTACGCTACACTCTCATCAGATTCTTTTCAGAATTCAGATCTAACCCTGCTTTGTAATCCTTCTGCAGTTCCCTCTCCCCTGCAGAATGGAGTCTAAACTTCTGAACCTTCCTGTACAGCACTGTCACGGTGCCCCGGTCCACCTTCCTCTTCTGCTACCCCAACACCAATCCTACCCAAGCTCTTCCACACATCTGGAACATGAAAAGCCTTGCTGGCTCTCCACTCTGTCTAGCAAGCAGCTCTCCATTCCTTTCCCCAGTCCACCGGGCAGAGTCCTGCTCCTCCCCTAGTACCCAATTGTCTCTGTTATCATTCCTCTCCCCCCACTCATAACCCCTACCAGGTGCAGCTCAGAGAAGGGGGACAACATATCTATCCCCGGGGCCTGACACCCACAAAGTGGTCTTTGGGGAAGGTGCTTTTGATGAGACTGCTGCTGGTGTGAGTGTGGAGGGATGCGCTCCCCAGTGGCTAGCAGTTGGTTGGCTCCGAGCCCCAGCTGAGAGGCTAAGCCACGTCCACTGGGTCTCAGGGTTTGAGGGAGAAGCCTGTTCTGAGCAGGCTGGTCACCCCCAGTCTTGCTCCCCAGCAGTGCCCCTGGCTCGCCTTCATCATTCAGGACACCGGGGCTCCGGAGGCAAGGGTGAAGCCGGGTCGCCAGCGTCCCCGCGGCTTCCCGGCACCTGCGCGGCCGACGACGCGCACCCGGCCCTCGCCCTGGCGGCCTTCGAGTGCCTGGCTCTGGGCCAGGCCAGCGGCCTGTGGGAGCAGCTGCGGCGGTTCTGGGCCGACCACTTTTCGCGGCGCTTCTCGCCGCGGAGGCCGCCGCTGCGTCGTATCTCCTCCATGTCCACCTTCTACCTGCTGGACCACCGGACTCGCCAGGCCGAGCTGGGCCTCAGCTACGGCGCGCCACGCACGCGCCTCAGCGACGAGGCCTTCGTGTTCCGCGGCGGCCGGTGGGTCATGGAGGGCCAGCTGGCGCGGTCGCGGCCGCCGCTGTCCTCGCCGACCGTCTCGGGCTGGAAGGCACAGGTGCACCGGGTCAAGAACCAGGTGTTGCTGGAGGAAAACAACTACCTGAAGCTGCAGCAGGAACTGCTCATGGACATGCTGACTGAGACCACGGCGCGCATGCACATGCTGGAGAAGAAGCTCAACCCCGAGGCCACCCCCGCGGCGTCGGCGCGCGCCTGGCAGAAGAAGATGCGGAAGCGGGAAAGCGCCGGTCGCGTGCTGATGATCGAGCCGCGCGCTCTGGAGTCGCGGTGACGCAATAAAGCCCGGTGCCGCGCGCGCCCTCGCGCCTGGCTCTCGCTGGGGCCCCTGCGTGCGAGCCCCCCGGGATGGGTTCCGCGCGCGGGAGGGGACTGCGTGCTTTTGGAGACCGGCACTGGGTGCCGGGCTCGACGGGTGGCCCCGACCTAGGCAACCTGTTTTCGGGACTGGCGGGGAGTCTGCGTGCCACCCTCTGGGAGCGCGGAGTGGGAGCCGGGCTTGCGACAGGCAGCGCGGGCGGCGGGGGGACGGGACAGGTATGGCGCTGTAAGACTGCCAGGGAACCCACGGCGCTCCGGGCGTGGGGGGCGGCGAGGAAGCTGGGGCGGAGGCGGAGGGGGGATTCAGGGACTTTGCCCTTTGTCCTTTGGGCCCTAGGCGCAGAGGTTTGGTGAGTAGGGTCCAAGGGTAAATTTATTTTACGTCCCACACCAAAACTTTATCGAAATCTTGGGCTCTGCCGCCCCACACCTGCTTGTGTGCCTTTTGGAGAGTCATGTCGTTACAGGTTTCCCTTTTTTCTCCGAAGAATGAGGGGTCTGTTTGACCCACATTTAAAAAACATTGGCAATAGTGGCCAGTGTTTCAGACTCTGGAGATAATCACATTGAAAATCCGGAGTTCCTGTACTCGCCTGAAAATCAGAAAGACTGGCTACCCTGGGCCTTCATTCGACCTAGCAGAAGTTGGTTTTAGCTGAATTGTTATCACTCCTTGGCCACCTTTTCTTTCCTGCCGTAGCTGTCTGATTTGGGTCCCCATCTAGATCTGCGAGAAGCACCCCCTTCCCCCCCTGACGAAGTCTTACATGAGTTGTTTCGAAATATACTTGTGAAAGATACTTGTGGATGTTCAGCGAAGATGGGGCCGTTGGTCCCTACTCTGCAACCTTCCACGTGAATGTAGGCAGACCATTTTCTGGATATTTCAAATAAATAGAATCAAACAGTAGGAGGTCTTTTATGTCTGGCTTCTTTCCCTTAATATGTTTTCTCCATTACTGCTACATTTTGTTTGTTTTTTTCCAAACATTTTAGTATCCAAGACAATGTCATAAATTCTACAGGATTAGAATCGTTTTTCCCTAGGGCCATGGCAGAATGCGGTGTCCTTTCTCAGCATGACTTGCTTTTAGGAGTAGACAGGGATTACTAAACCACCATTTCCCGTAAAAATGTGTCCTTATTTATTAAATCAGCAAAACACAAAACATGTCATTAGGTACTAAGCTTATAAATGACTTCTTTTGAGCAATATTCTTTGTATTTTAATCTTATATTTAATAGGGATTAAGTAAATACTTAACCTAGTTATAATGGTTGTAAAATAAAATGTCCTTTAAAAATAGGTAAAATGGCTCAGCGCCTGTAGCTCAGCGGCTAGGGCAGGGGTCCTCAAACTTTTTAAACAGGGAGCCAGTTCACTGTCCCTCAGACTGTTTGAGACTATAGTTTAAAAAAACAAAACTATGAACAAATTCCTATGCACGCTGCACATATCTTATTTTGAAGTAAAAAAACAAAATGGGAGTAGTACTATTATACCTATCTTGAGTGTCTTGCTTGTACTGTATCACATCATACCTTTGTTTAATTCTCAATAAACTGTTCACTTGTTAAAAAAAAAAGAAAGACTCATTTCTCTGCTCTGCCAAAATATTCTATTCATAACATGTGTATATCCACATGTGTGCCCCTCCCCATATGATAGTATCAAATTTTTTAACTACTTTATTCTCTAGGAGGCTGGGGCAGCTAGATTCCCTGAGCTCATGAGTCGGAGACCAGTCTGAGGCAGAGTGAGACTCCATCTCTAAAAATAGCCAGGCATTGTGTAGGTGCCTGTAGTCCCAGCTACTTGGGAGGCTGAGGCAAGAGAATTGCTTAAGCCCAAGAGTCTGAGAATGCTGTGAACTGTGACGCTACAGCACTCTTCCAAGGGCAACAAAGTGAGACTGTCCCAAAAACAAACACAAAAAGCCTGTAAACTACATTTTCTTTTTTACATGGTAGGAATGCTTTCTGAAATGAATAAATATGGAAGTTAGAATTAAATGTTGTGTCTCTTGTGAGTCATTATGAAGCACATATTAAAGTAATAACAGTTGTGAATATATTCTACCATTCTGTAGGTTGCATGCTCTTTTAATTCTGATTATGTGCAGAATTCAATCAATTTCCATTTATTTATTTTGAGGTTGCTGTAATTGCTTTGGAGTCTTACTAATAATTTTTTTGCTCATGGTGATATCTAGAATAGTTTTTCTTCATTTTTTCCTCTATAATTTTTATGGTTCAATGCCTAATACTTAAGCATCTTATCTATCTTGAATTAACTTTTGTGAGCAGTGAGAGATAGGGCTCCTATTTCATTCTTCTCCCTGTGGCTATCCAATTTTACCAGCACCACAGCACTTATTGAATAGGGTTTTCTTATACCCATTGTATCTTATTGTCTGCTTTGTTGAAGATCAGTTGGTTGTAGGTAAATTTATATCTAGGTTCTCTGTTTTGTCCCATTTATCTACTTTTGCCTGGATACCATGCTGTTTTTGATACTTTAACCTTAGAGTATAGTTTGAAGTCTGGTCATGTGATGCCTTCAGATTTGTTCTCTTTGTTTAAGATTATTTTGGTTATTCAGCCCCTTTTTGGGTTCCAAATGAAGAAATGAATTTTTTTTCTTTAAGCCTGCAAATCATACATCTGAAAAAGGCTATAATCCATAATCTACAAAGAACTCAAGCAAATCTTTTTTTTGCAATAAAAATACAAATAACCCTACTGAAAAGTAAGCAAAAACCATGAATAAAAGATTTTCAAAAGAAGATGAACAAACAGCCAACAAACACGAGCAGAATATTCAATGTCACTACTCATCAGAGAAATGCAAATTAAAACCACAATAAAACACAACCTTATCCCTTTTGTTAAAAAGTTCTAAAACAATATATGCTGTTTGTGGGTCCCACCATGTGTTTTTGGACTGCAAATTATTATAACCTAAATGGAAAACAGTATGGAAATCTCTCAAAGAACTAAAAATATACCTACCTATGATCCAGCAATCTCACTACTGGGAATCCACTTAAAGAAGTCATTTTTATCAAAATGACACCTGCATTTAAATATTTGCAGCAGCAGAATTGAAAATTGCACAAATCTGAAGTCAAATCAAGTGTCCATCAAGTCATGAGTAGATTAACAAAATATGATATACACACCATGACCTACTACTCAGCTATAAAAATAAATCAATGTCTTTCACAATAATTTGGAGGGAACTGGAATTATTATGCTAAGTGAAGCATCTCAAGAATGGAAAAACAAGCATCAAATGTACTCTCTAATTTGGAACTAGTTGATGGGCTCACATGAGCACAGAAAGAAGTAAAGATTGTTGGAAATCAAGAAGGAAAGGAAGATGGGAAGAGTAAAGACCTACATAACAGGTACAGTGGACACTACTCAAGTGATGGGCACACTTACAGACCTGACTAAAGCATTATAATGTCAATAATTATGTATGTAACAAAAACATTGGTACTCTTTAATATAAAAAATTAAAAATAAAATGAAAGTGTCTTCTAATAAATCACTAAATAATTTGGTCTATAGGATTTGATTAAAAGAAAAGTAGATTATATATATTTGGAAATCACAACAATGGTCTTATCCTTCAATAAAGTCTGCTCTTCCCCCTTGAAAAATAATTAATAAGTTGGGAGACAAATTGTGAAGAAAGAAATGCTTGGAAAGGAGTTCTGAATATCAGCAGGAATTAAGGAGCTAATAGTATGTCAGAATTTTACCAAAGTTTAGTGAACTTCTAGTGGAATACAGTATATCTAAGTTGTTACCATGATACTTAACCTTAAAGAAGGTGGTGAATCCCCTAGAAGAGAACTGTAGCAAAGGCAGTATAATTCTGCACCTATGGGCTTTTAAAGGTTCACCAAATGAATTCCTATCATAGGAGTTTAGCAGCTTTATTCTCTTTTTTTCAGTGAGTTTTATGGTTTGCCTGAGAATGAAAACCATATTTTTCAATTTCTGTTATATTAAGGAAAACAGAGAGACCTCTAAAATCTTGAAGCCAGCAGAAATCTTGGTAAGTGAAATTTAATGCCAAAATGATAATTTCAAAGCTAGAAATGTGTTATGGCCTTATTATTGACTATTTTTACAGTTTGCTCATCATATTAGTAATTGTCTGTTATTCCCAGTGCCTTACAAGGAGAAGTTCTAAAAAAGACACTGTTAGATATGAATCACAGGTACTGATCTTCCCCAAATAGGATAGAAAAATAAAGAGGAAAACTACAAAGTAGAAAAGACAAAACAGATGAGAACTGTTAGGATGGGAGCTTGCAGCACAGGCTAGAAACTATTTTTTAAACTTAAAGAACCTAAAGACTTGCTCAACTTAAAGAACAAGATTTAAAATATATATATATTTTACAACATTTATTTTCCCCAAAGCAGTAAATATATTATTTGATAAGGGATTGAATCATAAAGATGAGCACATATGCGTTGACGGGCGAATGTTCCCTAGGACTAATCAATGATTGGATGGATCTCCCAGGATTGATTAAGACCAAGAAGAAATGGAAATCTGAAGAGATTTTGAAGCCTCAGAGGTTACACCAGAAACCATAACCTGTTGTTTAATGGTAAGATAGTTCACCTCAACTTTGTACTTCCCAGAAATACTTGAGGAGCTAGGCAGGTTTGGGGGATCTGTTTCAACAGACTACCGATTTATCAATATCTTTGTGCTTTCATCTAGTCACATGGAGATCCATACTTGAGTTTTTAAAAAACAATTGAAAGAATTTTTCTTTTCTTTTTTTTTTTTTTAGAGACAGAGTCTCACTTTGTCACCCTTGGTAGAGTGCTGTGGCATCACAGCTCACAGCAACCTCCAGCTATTGGGCTTAGATGATTCTTTTGCCTCAGGCTCCCGAGTAGCTGGGACTACAGGCACCCGCCATAACCCCCGGCTGTTTTTTGCTATAGTTTGGCTGGGGCTGGATTCGAATCCATCACCCTTGATGTATGGGGCTGGTGCCCTATTTGCTGAGCCACAGGCACCACCTGAAAGAAATTTTCATAGCTTAGTTTAAAACGTAATCAAACATTGCTTAGTAAATTTTATAAAGCTGAAAATGTTAAAATTTCACCCTTATGAAGGTAACAAGGTAGTGAAATAAATGATAGATGGATAAATAAATAGATAGAGATATACACTAAATCATAACTTAAGGACTGAGGATTTTATGTGTTTATAACAGATAAGGCTCCTGTGGTTTTCATGCTGCTTTTTTTTTTTTTAATTCCGAAGTATTGCACAAATAAACATATTCTTGGTTACATGGGTCATTTTTACAATGCATGAGTCATGGCTATAAATATTCTTATCACCAACGTAGTATTCACCATACCTGTTAGGTAGGATTGTCCTCAATTCCTCATCCCACCACTAAGTATATGCTGTCTCCAGGAAACACATCTAACCCCAAAGGACTCATACAGACTCAAGGTTAAGGGATGGAAAGAAATACTTCATGCAAATGGAAACAAAAAGAAAGCAGGTATAGCAATTCATCTGCCAGATAAAGCTGAGTTTAAATCAATAGTAGTAAAGAAAGACAAAAATGGTCATTATATAATGATAAAGAGAGGAACCCAACAAAAAGACATAAAAATTGTAAATATTTATGTACCTAACACAGGAGTGCCCAGATTCATAAGGCAAACTAGACTAGATCTAAGTAAGAAGATAAACAGCAGCATCATAATATCTAGGGACTTCAACACCTCACTGACAGACCTGGAGAGATCATTCAAGGAGAAAATAAATAAACGTGGACATAAATGGGACTCTAGCACAAATAGGCTTATTGGAAATTTACATAACATTTTACCCCAAACCTCTGATTATACTTTCTTCACACCAGCACACGAAGCACTTTCCAAGACTCACCATATTTTAGACTACAAATCATGGCTCAACAAATTTATGGAAAAACAAATTCAAAAAAATTAGAAATACACCAGATCAAAATGCAAAAAAAAGCTAGAAATCAACACCAAGAGAAGTCTTGGAAATTAAACAACCTCCTGCTGACAGTTATTGGATCAATGATGATATTAAGAGGAAAATCAAGATTCTTCAAACCAAATGACAAAGGGAACACAATTTATCAAAACCTGTGAAATTTATCAAAAGCAGCCCTAAAAGGAATTACATTGAACTTCCCTTTAGAATCCACTCAAACAAGAACATGGAATGAAATATGTAAAGTACTGAAAAACATTGGAATATGGTATACATTTGTTTTTCAAATATTTATTATCTGAAGTTGTGAAGCAGAAAAAGTCATGAGCACATTCACTAATAATCTGAACATTCATCTGTATTAGTTGCTGTTATGGGCTGAATTATGCTCCCCCCACTCTCCACCCCCAAAATTCATAATTTGAATCCTGAACTCCCAATGTGATGAAATTTGTAGATAGAGCTTTGAGAAGGTTATTAAGGTTAATGAAGCTATAAGAGTGAGGCCATAATTTCTTAGGATTGGATCTCTTATAAAAAGAAGAACCCTGGAGATCTCTCTTTGTCTTCTCACACTTGTGGGCCATGAGAGGACACAGGGAGAGGGTGGCCATCTGCAATCTGAGGAGAACTCACCACAAACCAACTCTGCTGGAACTTTGAACTTGGACTTCTAGTTTTCACAACTGTTTAGTAAATAAATTTCTCTTTAGGACACATGGTATAAGGTATATTGTGGTACCTGAGCAAACCTACACAGTTCCCTAAACATTTACTATCTCTATTATAAAATAATGTCTATTTCAGTCTGGCCTACCATGATATAAGGTGGACATAAAATTCATGTGCAGTTTAAAATAGCTTAACATAATAAATTTCACACAAACTTTATGGATGCTCTGTATATGAAACATACCAAAATATAATGGACATGAAATGCAATTTGGTTGTCAATAAAATGGCAATCTCCAACATACCAGACATTAAGAGGCTGATAAATATAGTGTTAGAGAACTTCTTGTATTACATGAAAAATCATTAATCAAAAGAGCTAGGCCTTTAAAAATTTAAAATAGTAATTTTTTTCAGAAAATGTTTTCATTTTTTTTTATTATCTTTATCATTAAATCATAGCTGTGTACAATAGCGTAATCAAGGAGTACAATGTGCTGGCTTCATATACAATCTTAACTATTTTCATCAACCTGATTAACATAGCCCTCCCAGCCATTTCTCTGTTATTATATGAAGTCATTTGTATTCTCCATTTAGCAAGGTTCGCCTGTACCCTTCTAAGATGCACCGTAGGTGTGGCCCCACCAATTACCCTCCCTCCGCCCCTCCCTCCCCTCACCCCTCCATACCCTTGTTCCTTTCCCTATATTCTTGTGTTATAGTTAGGTTATACCATTCATATGACAGCTATAAATTAGCTCCATAGTAAGGCTGAGTACATTGGATACTTTTTCCACCATTCTTGAGATACTTTGATAAGTAGAATATGTTCTAGCTCCATCCATGTAAACATGAAAGAGGTAAAGTCTCCATCTTTCTTTAAGGCTGCATAATATTCCATGGTATACATGTACCACAATTTATTAATCCATTCGTGGATTGATGGGCACTTCCATGACTTAGCAATTATGAATTGGGCAGCAGTGAACATTCTGGTACAGATGTCTTTGTTATAATGTGATTTTTGGTCTTCTGGGTATATACCTAGTAAAGGAATTATAGGATCAAATGGCAGGTCAATTTTCAGATCTGTAAGTACTCTCCAAACATCCTTCCAAAAGGAACATATTAGTGTGCATTCCTACCAGCAGTGTAGAAGTGTTCCCTTTTCTCCACATCCACGCCAACATCTCTGGTTTTGGGATTTTGTTATGTGGGCTAATCTTACTGGA
>CAUYON010086507.1:0-26508 GCA_963573935.1 Arctocebus calabarensis | reverse complement strand
TGGCGTCACACTGCTCACAGCAGCCTCCTGCTCTTGGGCTTAAGCGATTCTCTTGCCTCAGCCTCCCGAGTAGCTGGGACTACAGGTGCCCGCCACAGCGCCCGGCTATTTTTTTGTTTTTTGCAGTTCGGCCGAGGCCGGACTTGAACCCGCCACCTTCGGTATATGGGGCCGGTGCCCCACTCGCTGAGCCACAGGAGCCGCCCACTATTTCCTTCTTTTAATAAAACCCCCCAAATTGGCTGTTTTATTAGGTGTTTGGGGCTTTTTTTTTTTTTAACACCATGATAGAAGTATAGTTTTAAAAGTATACCATATACTCATATTAGACTCGAGTATATTTCAGATATTTTACACATCAAATATTTTAGTACTTTGGCAATATTGAAGACTTTAAAAATGAGAGGATGGGTTCAGCGCCCGCAGCACAGTGGTTGCGACACCAGCCACATAAACTCAGGGTGGCAGGTTCAAACCTGGCCCAGGCCAGCTAAACAACAATGACAACTGCAACAAAAAATAGCCAGGCACTGTAGCGGGCACCGTCCCAGCTACTTGGGAGGCTGAGGCAGGAGAATCGTTTGAGCCCAAGAGTTTGAGGTTGCTATGAGCTGTGACACCAAGGCACTTTACCCAGGGTGACATAATGAAACTCTATCTAAAACAAAAAAAAAGAAAAGAAAAGAAAAAAGAAATGAGAGGATGAATTCATCATTCTACTAAGTGTAACTTACTTGGTTGACTGAAGTTTTCAAGTAATATTGTACTTTCAGATATAAGAAGTAGCCTGCTATATACAGGTAAAAAGTATATTTTTTTGTTGGTGGTGGTAGTTTTAATTTTTAATCTTTAGCACAAAAATAACAAATAATTGAATATTCATATCTTTTTTTATTGAATCATAGCTGTGTACATTAGTTCAATCATGGGGTACAGTGTGCGGGCTTCACATGCAATCTGAGATATTTTTATCAATCTGATTGACATAACATTCATGAGATTTTCTCGTTTACTATGTGAAAACATTTGGGCTAGATATGCACGCTTAGTAGAATTCCCCAGTTAAGCCTGTAACATTTTAGTACATTTGTATCTTTTACTATAGTACCTAAAGCTGTGGAATGATCACTCATATGATTAACCAAGTCTACCCAGTAGAATTGAATATAAAATTACTTTTGACAACATATCTATACCAGTTCAAAAAAGCTGCCTTTAGACTATTTGTACCTTTTCCTTTTACTTAAGAGGCTACTGTCCAGTTTATTTTTTAATGAATGATCTCAGCTTCTATTGTCTTGAATGTGTATAATCTCAGCAGTGGAAGCTTAACAACATATAGTTTCATGAAGCTTTAGTTTCATCATTTTAGATTGTGATTATTATTATTATTTTGAGATGGAGTCTCACTGTATTGTCCCAGCTAGAGTGCTATTGTGTCAGCCTAACTCAGAGTAATCTCTTAATTCCTGGGCTCAAAGGATCCTGCCTCAACCTCCTGAGTAGCTGTGACTACAGGCACATACCACTATGCCCAGCTAATTTTTTCTATTTTTAGTAGAGATAGGGGTTTCTCAGGCTGGTCTCAAACTCCTGAACTCAAGAGATTCTCCTACCTCAGCCTCCCAAAGTGCTAGGATTATAGGCATGAGCCACCACACCTGGCCCTAGGGTGTTATTATTCATGTACATATAGACCTACCTGCCATTTCTATTACCTGGAGACAAAATTCCACAATTGTCAAAATACCTCTAAAAGGTATTCTAATGTTCTTACCACATGCCTTTCCTATGGAGTTGTGCAGTAAAAATGTCCTTAGGAAACCTTTATGATGTAGGATTTTTTCTTTTGTTTTTGTTTTTGGCTTTTTTTTTTTTGGTATCAATATTACAGTTTTGGTCAAAGGTCTGCACTGTTTCCTACCAATTGTTTGCTTAAGTAACAACAACTTTAAATAGCTAATTGAAAAGAGAGGAAGAAAGAAATGCATCCAACAATGTACCCAGAGCGTGCTGCATATAGAATTCAGTTGACAGTATTATAATAGAAGACTAAAATTATGCTGTTTTCAAATGCTTTAATACAATTTAAAAATATTCATATTAAAATTGTATCTTTGAGCATAGATTACAAGTCCCTACCTCTTCTTTTATTGGGTATTTAAATCCAAATAACTAATATTTTGAGTAGCATTTTACGTGACAGCAGTATTTATGAGATAGTCTGGGTTTTTTTTAAAGAATTAAAGAAGGGCTTTCTATGTCAATTTCTTTAAAACTCATGTTTTTATATGGACTTTCTCTAAAATTGAATTCCATGTGTGATTTCTGTGAAATTGCTCTTTCTGGTTCCTATTTGTGTGCTTTAATATAAAATTGTTCTATTTTCCTCTTCTTTAACCAAAGTGTGTGAGGCAACAGGAATGTTTCTTTGAGAGACTTTGGAAAGTTGAAATTTGCCAGATGTTCTGTGCTAGACTAGAAGCGTGCATTCCCTGGGTACTAGGACTGTGTAAAATTCTTTCTTATTACTTTGATGAAGCGTTTGGCTTTGGTTCATTTTGGTGTTTTACTTCTGCTATGACCAAAACTTGCTTATTTTCTGTATTTTAATGATATTAGGGCATCTAGAAAATCTGGCCCCAAAAATGATATTTTGATGACATTTTTCACAGGGCTCAACTAGAATGAATTATTACATTTTAACCACAGCCCTAATAAACAGCTCCTTTATTTCCCCTGGAAGGATACAATATTTCTTTGTCCAAGAAGTTGCCTGAGAATGTGTTTTGTTGAAGTGCTAAAAAGCTGCTTTTCTCTAAACTTTAGCTGAGAGACAGTGGTATTTGCTAACCATATACTATTTCCGTGTGACTCAATATTTATGATTATAAAGATGAATTTGAAGTAAATACTTTTTATCTTTAATGGAGAAATTTCATACACTAGCCCTGCTTCCTTGTACAAATTAATCATTTTAATATAACTTCCACTTGTCCAGCAAATGATTCGCTTTAAGTTTTTACACTTACTGCAGAGTTTGGTACCCTTCCCCCAGTTGTAGTTGGGCCAACCTGAAGGAATTTTTTTCCTAACCCTACAAACATGAGTCTACATCATTAAATAGGAATATTTATTGTTCTGTGTTTCTAGAGTAAATTGGGGATGTTTTTCTCTACCTAGAAGAAAGGAATGCTTCTTAAAATTTAAGTATAGATCCTAAGTGCTGGTGGTGTACATTGATGAATAATTACATATTTTTTTGTAAAAAAGCAAAATGAAGTATTTTCCTAAACCATTTCTGAACTTGTTGTTGATGTGATACTCTATCAGTTCCCATTGATGAATTTTTGAAAAGGAGACACGTAGCATATAGCCAACTTCCTGATGGAGCCTAGGGGAAGGTCGTGTTTTGTGACCTGGGTATCATTCTTGAATGTTGTTATTATTGGAAGAGGGCACCCTCAGGCTTTCCCTCCCAGAAGTCCTCTAACGATGACTGACTTTCCAGTTCATCTCTTCTAGAACTAGAGAGGACTCTAAGGTTTTGGATTATGGCTTTAAGAAGGGTTGTGAAATCTACACTTTCATTTGACAGTACTGAGTCATTAGTTGTAGAGACCCCCGTCCTACTTTAACAGGAGGATGATGCACCCTCTTAGAAATTGCCAACTTAGATTATCAAACAACTAGGATGAATTGTTAAATGTTTTGGAATAAAAGTGACTTGGGACTTTTTTGTCACATAAAATATTTTACACATTTCCATTGTATTTCTGGGGAATCTCTGTTACTCTTTTTAGTATTCTTAGCTATAAATAACTTAAAGGACAACACTGTTGAATGTCAAGTAGAATATTTGTCTCAGACAAGTATTTCTGCCAGTATATTTTACACTCAACTGTGTGCTTTATTTTGGGCATTTAAAAAAACTGAGCTATTCCCAACACCTGGATACCACTGGGCCTGCATCCTCTTTAGAAATGTTGTTTAATAAACAGTGTAGCTCTATCATCCAGAGGCTATTGCCAAATGCCGTTAATTAGGCCAAAAACATTTTTTATAGGTCCGTGAAACAGATCCACTCTTCTCTCTGTAATGGCATCTTAGCTTGAAATCCAGGAAGAAGTGGTGTATGGTGTCCATATCCATGATTTCCTGAATTGGAGAAAAAGTGTGGAAAGCATCTGGGGAGAAGGAGGCTCTTTACCAGCTTGTTTCCTGTAAGTTCAATTGGAAGACCTTGTCTGTGCAAATAGATTTCAAAATAGAGCCTGCCCTTTGACTGTCTCCATAATTACATGGCTTGCTCTGTATTTTATTTGGCAGCCAGAGCAGTTAACCCCTGGAGGGAAGGGGCTGATGGCATGGCCAGCTTGGCTTCCCAGACATGACCAAGGGAATGAATAAACCAGTGTTTGGAGAAGCCCATAGCTAAAAACACACCAGAATAGTCTTTAACTGAACTGAAAGTCTTTTAAAACAAGTTTAATAATGATTGGCTAAAAAACTTAACTTGGACCTTGTTGTGTAGATTATAAAACAGTACTAATTGTTTTTTTAAAAAAATGGGACTTAGGGGAGTTCCTTGTTGCTTTGATGTAATCAACATCTGTCAACAGAATGAATTTGCTTTTGTTTAGTTTCAAGGGCCCTTGTCCTTTAGCTTTGCCCAATCAGTATCTGCTTCAGCCTGGGGCATTCCCTAGTTGTGTTTTTTTTTTTTTTTTCCTTCAACAAATGCACAGGTTATTTCTTGTGAAATGTGAGCTTCTCTTCTGCCTTGAAATGGGAAAGAACCTTTAATCTTTCACATTTATTTTTGAAACATGTACATCTTAGTACTAGGTTATAAAAATGAATAAAAGTTATATCCAACGATGCAGATTATTTAAGTTTTTCTTCACAACATTTGTATAAGTTATGAAACCTGTCAAACAGATGGCATTTTAGATCTAGAAAGATAAAGGCTACGTGCGTTTTCAGTGTTGTCTTGGACTTGAAGCACAAAGCACCATAGCAGCCTGTACTCCTACTCTGGGTAATTGTTGGAGTTCATGAAGTGTGATCTTTCTGTGGTTCTAAATCAGCACCTTGAAAACATATTTCTGTGGTATATTCCCTTCTGAGCCTATTGTAGAAAGCAACATTTTTAAACAAGTAAAAAAAAAAAAAATGTTCCAGATTGCTATCACAAAGTCAGTTGCCTTTTTTGGTTGTTAAAGTTAATGTAGTATTTAAGCAAATCACTTGGTTTAAAATTAAAGTCATCAATGAGTTTAAGAGCCATATTTGAAAATGAATTAGCAAAACATTGTTGTTTTCTCTCTTGGTAATCATAAATCATTTAAATCTGGCAGGCATTCCTCCCTTCATCCAAAATAATTGCCTCCATTTGTAAAATCAATTAGATGTTAATATGCTATAAATAATAGTTTTGTTACTAGACTTTGGCATTTACTGATCATTATGAAAAAATATATTCAGTAAGACATTTTACAGGGTGTCTTCTAAATTACATATTATCTCTGGTTGACATTGTTAGCTGATGTAAAGTAGTGCGCCCGGCTGCTTGATTGTGTTGTTGTCTACCTAGATATTTGATACCTCTGAAATGTAACAACTGAGGATTGAGGGCACGCTGCAGGGTGAAAGTGCTTCCTTGGAAATGTACCATGAAAAATATAGGTGTTGGTAGCCCACAGTTGAGTACAAATGTACTTTGTTCCGTTTTACAACTGCTTAAAATAATAGGCATTTTAAATGGCTCTTTGAAAGTTCATTCAGACCTCTCCCTTAAAAATACTTGTTGACCAAAAGAAAACTCACATGTTCAAGGATAAAATCAGCTTAATTAAGGGTCATTAGTAAAGGTGCACATAAGAACCCAGGGCTCAGTGGGTGAAATGGAAGCGTTTCATTATGTGGTATAGAATACATGAGCAGATAACAATTAAAATGGACCCTGAGTAAGAGGCCAATAAATACAGGGCATGTGTGTGCAGCACGTTAGTGACTGGAAATGCATTCCTCCCCCATCACACTTGAATTTTGCAAGCCCACCTTTCAGACTTAATTTGTAAAGGAAAATAAAATGCAGTGTTTAGAAATTGATGTTATTACCAAATATGAAAATATTTAAAACCATAATCTAGATTTATGTTCCAAATGCGTTTATTAAATGTGAAAAATGTGCTGCCGGATCCAGAGGAGATATAGCAATTGCAAGAGGCATTTGGGCTGCACTGTGAGCTCCTCCACAGAGTGAAAGGAGCAGTTGCCTGTAATTTTTAGCATTCAGCTCAAGTTAGGTGCTGACAGAACCTTCGTGACCTAAAATTAATTCTTACTACCTTTGATAACAGTAAATATTCTAGTATTGATAATGAATAACGTGTAGACGTACTACCAAGAAAACCCTTTGTACAGTTTCTGTTGAGTAATCAACAGTAGCAATACTCGGTTATGACTGCCTCTTGCAAGATCTGGTTAGTTCTAAGCAAGATCAGATTAGAGTCTCGGCTCTTTGGAGGTTTCTGATGAGGTCCTGCTGGCATCTCCTAAGCTTCATATGGTCTACTTCCCCCTGTGGTGATTAGTACATACCTGTGTTTTATTTCCCCCAAATAGTAATAGCTTTACTAAAAGGTGTGCTGTGGGAGCCTGGGTGAATGAATAATAGGACAAAGAAGACAGAGAGGCCAGCCCTGGGGCTGGTGGGAACTAGCCAGTGTCCCTGTCTTTGATGATGGTCATCATAACAAGTTGAATGTTACATGTAGTTGTAAGATACAAGTTGTGCTTTATAAAGAAAAGAAATACAGTAGATAGAGCCTCTGCAATTTGACACCTAAGGGACTGACAAACTGGTCAACATATGGAGGTGGTCAGCACAAGGAGGTAGGCATACTGTACTGATACGTACATGTGGTGCATGTCTGGTCTATGAAAACTAGAGGTGGTCAACTATGGAGGTTCTGCTGTGTACAGGAAGCTCAACACACCTTTTCTACATTGATCTATATCAAATACTATAGTTTGGGTATTCTTTTGGGGACCAATGATTTTAATTTTGTTCACTCTGCATTGAGAAAATTTATTTACTACCTATTAATTACAATATAATAAGGTTGAGAACCTCCCCCACTTTTTTTGCTAGGTTAGTTGGAGAACCATTATCTCCTAAAGGTACCATGTCTTAAACCCATTTCTTCATTTCACTTGTGAAAATAGTAGGTGTTTTTTTTTTTTCATTTGTAATGAATAGTTAGTGGAATAAACAGGGTATGGTACCTTATTATCCTGTTACCTTGTGACAACATTTATAAGTGTGTCTTTTATCAGATTGAAAGAAAAGATTTCACTTCATTTACAAAATTGTCTTATCAAAGTGGAATTGCTGAGTACACTGCAGAACCATAATTGTCAACAGATTGGTTCTGTTCAGGCTGTGTTCCCAGCGTTCAGAGTTTTGCCACCCAGTCAAATGTATGTGCCTCAGCCTTTTCTGCATTGAAGCCCTCCTTTGGGAAGACAGGAACGTTGGCAACACTGTTCATCCTAAAAGGGAATGTCTCAAAAGCCTCATCTAGATATCCTAGTAGAGACCTGATGATTTTGTGCTTCAAGTTTAAGTACATAGAAAAGATTTCACCTCTAATGACTGTGTACTTGAACTTGATAATACTGATAAAGATGCTGTCTTTTTCGTGTAATCAGCCACATTGAGAAAAGTCTTCATAAGTCCTAACGTTGATCACAGGCTACATCATCCCATTCCCTGGGATGTAGCATGACAATCAAATTGTTGTTATAAAGGCACAAATTTCACAGCTGAAGGGACCTTGAAGACTGTGAAGCCCAACTCTCTCATTTTACTAAGCTTCTGGGTCTCAGTGGGTAACATCTGTGAAGTTATGAGAGAGTTGGACTTCAGTCTTCGAGGTCCCTTCAGCTCAGCACGGAACTTGGTCAGTCAGGGTCTACTGTATTGCAAGGTCACGTAGTAGTTCCAGGGGTAATTAAGGTGCCACACAGTGTTGTGTCCCTGGAGTCCCTTCTGTCATCACACATAACATATCTGACATAACCTAATGTATTTGTAGATTTGCTTACTGACTGCCTCCCACCAGGAGAATGTAAGCTCCATGAGAGCAAGGACTTTGTCATCTTTTCATAAGTATTTTCTCTGCATCCAGAGCCTGGCACATACAATGAGTTCAAGTGAGTAGTTGTTGAATGAAAAGGTAAATTTAGATGCCCTACAAGTGAACATGTACTAGAGTGGAGAAGGGAAGGGAAAAGAGAAGAGCTTTTATGGGGGCGCCTATTTTTTTTAAAAGATGGTTTACATTCATATATACATTGTCTCAGCAAATGCTCGTGTCAGCCTCATGGAAGGGACAACATTATTCCCATTTAACAGTGAAGAAAGTAAGGCTCAGAAGTTATAACTCAAACCTGTTTGACTTCAAAGCTGATGCTATTTTCACTACCACAATGTCTCCCAATTAGATCATTTCCAGGAGTTTTCATGTAAAAATATCTTTATTCTAAATGTGAACCAGTCATATAATATTTACATTTCTTGTGATAAGAAAAAAAATGTCCTTGAAATCCGACCCCTGAAAGAACACATTATATAGTAAATACTCTAGCTGATAGAATGTATAGGACCTCTTGCACACTGGTCAGAGGTGACTTGGAATGCCAGACATAGCCCTGGATTTGGACTCAGAGGACCAAGCTTGGGGCCAGGTAATTGAAAGACATATGAACCTTAGTTCTTTCTCCATAAAATAGTAATGTTAACAGCTGCCTACCTACCGACAAAGCTGATAAAAGGTAATGTATGCGGAGCACATAGCACTGATCTTGATCAAAGAAAGCATCCATGTAATGTCAGCCACTATGTCATCACCATTTCTATTGGTATTATTGTTATTAATACAAACTTTCCATATCCACACTGCCCAGCTAACAGTGAAGGGAGCTTGGCTTGAGGCAGGGGATGGATTGGGTTAGCTTTTCACCAGTTTTGGAGAAATAACTTAATAATCATAGTAACAAAAGTTTCAGAATGCCTTTTACACTTTCATGGTGTTCCCATGTGTTAGTTGATGTTTTTCTCATGTGAAAGAAGTAATATACTTGGTGGAGGCATCTCTAACTGCTTTCCTTCCGCTTTGGCACTTACTGAGGAAAGTCCCTTCTTGTGCCTCAGTGTCTTTACCTCTGAAACGGGGTAATAACAGTTCACAAGTCAATAGAGTTTCTGTGAAGATTAATAAGCTAACATACACAAATTGTCTAGTATAGTAATCAATACAAAATAAATGTTAACTATTAGAAGCTATACTAGAGCCCATGTCTTCTTTCCCATTTTACTTATTATGTATTCTTGGAAGAACTAGTGTTTATCAGCCATCTACTGAACATGCAAGGCACCTTCACATTCCTTATTTCAATTAATTCTCCCCCTGAGACTCAGAAGGAGACACTTGTTCAGGGCCACCCAGCTAACAAGCAGTAGAGCTAAAACAAAGTCCAGGCTTCTGCTCTCTCAATATCTGCTCTTCCTAGGACACTACCATGTCTCTCATCTGTCAGTTGACTTGCGCTGGTGGTGGTGTCATTAGGGAAATATTATACTTTACAAGCTTTAGGGAATATATACTTGTCTCTATCAAGCAACCCTCCCTTCTCCCTCTCGCCTTCCTTCCTTCTCTGATCCTCCTTCCCTCCCTCCTTCCTCTCCTTCTTTCTTTTCTCTCTCTCTCTCTCCCTTCACTCCCCCCCCCTTCTTTTCTCTCTTTCTCTTTTCTTATTTCAAATAGAGTCTTGTTGTATTGCCCAGGTCTTTAATTGTTGGGCACAAGCAATCCTCCCACTTTAGCCTCCCCAGTAGCTGGAACTACCAGGTGCAAACCATTCCACCTGGCTTTGGCAACTTCCTTTTTTTTTTTTTTTTAAGAAATTATATTGTTGGCATTTTGTCTGGAGTTTTGAATTGTTTAAAATAGCAGAACACCGCTTTAAGTTCGATTCAATAATATTCCGTTCTACTTAATGGAAAAACATAATTGAGTGAAACTTGTGATTCTGAGTCAATGACCATTCCATCAGTGTCTTTCCCCAACTCAGAAATCCTGAGTGTTAGGGCCAGTACCCACCTGCAATTCGTATTTTCATGTTTCACAGATGAAATGTTACTATAGGCCTGAAGTTCTCAAATTTTAGTGTGTGTCAGGACCGCCCTGAGGGCTTACTTATTAAAGCACAAGTTGCTGGCCTCCTCCTCGGAATTTCTGAGTCAGGAAAGGCCCAGGAACTTGCATCATTTCCCCAGCTGACGGTCATACTGCTGGTCTGGGAACCTCATTTTGAGAATCAGTCCTCTAGACCAGGAGTCAGCAAACTTCTTCTATCAAGGACCATGTAGGAAATCATTTAGCTTTATGGGCCATATGGTCTCTCATAGCAGCTTGACTCGACTCTACCTCTGTAGCTCAAAACCAGCCAAAGACAATTGTAAGCGAATGAGGGTAGCTATAGACCAATAAACTTTTATTTATTGGCACCAACATTTGAATTTCACATAATTTCATGTCTTATAAAATATGAGTTTTCTTTTTCTTTTTTTGCAGTTTTTGACCGGGGCTGGGTTTGAACCCGCCACCTGTGACATATGGGGCCGACACCCTACTCCTTTGAGCCACAGGTGCTGCCCTTTTATTTTTAATAATAATTTGTAAATGTAAAAGTCATTTTTAGGTCTCTATAAAACAGGCAACAAGCCAGATTTGGCCCTTGGGCTGTCGTTTGCTAGTGCCTGGCATGTATCAATAGTTGTGACTTGTTGGGTTGTTTTTAATACTCTTATTCTAATTATAAAAATAATGCAAATGGATAGTTTAAGAAATCCTAACAGTATAGAAGAAAATAAAGTGAGTCAGAAAGTCTTCTTCCGTACCTCCAGCCCAAATCACATACCCCAGAAATAACTACTATTGACAATATCAATTTCCAAAAATTTTATAGACATGTATAAGCTTATATAAATATATATACTTTCTTACATTAATGAACTTTTTATGCATATTGGTCAGCATTTGCTTTTTTCCTAACAGTGCATTGTGACTTCTTTCCCTATGGACACAAGGAGATGATTTAGCTTGTTCCTTTTAATGGCTCCAGAGTTTTCTGTCATGTAGATATCCCATGTTTTCCAGTCCCTCCTGATGTTTCCCATTTCTTCCTACCACAAACAGTGCTGCATTGAGGCTACATCTTTTTACATCTATCATTGCCTAATATCTGCCGGAAAAAAGTCCTCAGAGATGAGCTACTGAGTCAAAGGTTATGTGCATTTAAAATTTGACCGATATTTCTTAATTCCCGTTGCGAGTGCTTTCAGCCCTATGTTTCTTTTCTTTTGGGGTTACACCTACAGTTTTGCTACTTAGTCTTTATCTGACTTGAGCATTCATCACAATAAATTTCAGTATAATGCCTCACTGCCCGAGAACTTAACACAGAGTAGTAATCCTACGGAGGGCAAAAAGTGCAGCTGGCAATTTGTCTGTGATTCTTGAAAGGAAAACAGCTTTAAAGAGTAGAAAGCCATCAAAACAGTGCCCTGAATCCAGGGTCATCGTGGACCTTGCCACATAAGGTATCACAGCAGAAATTGTTTTTTTAGTAGACCTGCTTAGCAGATGTTTCTATATGTTTGTTTCCCATTAGAGTTTTCCATTGTCAAGCATTTATGTAAACATAGTATTAGCTAATAAATACACTGTGCTACTATTGTACTAGAACTCAGAATACCACTGCTTTCCTCCTATTTAGGGGTTTTCCTTCTTGAGTCAATAAGGTATTAGAATAACGATGTAACAGATAACAGTACAACATCTCAAAGTAGAGCACAGTGTTAGGTTCTTTTGGTTCTTTTTTTAACTTAACACGTGTCTATTTCTGCTCATAGGTTGTCATAGAATTTTCTCTTCACCATTCAGTCGTATCTACTTACACAAGCAGTCAAGCAGTCAACAAAGAAGAAATGTATTTTTTCGGAAACAAAGAGATTCTTCACCCAGTATAGTTTTGCCGGCTGCAGTTTCTTCAGCTCGTCCAGTCCCTAAGGTACTGTATCGCCTATTATCTGCTGCTTTTTCCAGCCAAGATAAAGGCTGAGTGTAGAAGCGATCAAACGTTTTTTTGCATCTTTGATTTCTGAGCCATTTGAGTCATAATTTTAAAACTTGGTTTGTGATCTAAAATTGTGATGTGAGGAGTCTTGGCATCCTGCCTTGCTATAACATTAATTTTTAAAAATAAAGCTCTGCGCTTTCAACTGCTCGGCTTATTTCAAATTAAAATTTCTGTCATGAAATTTTCTATACTAAATTTTTAGCCTGAAGATAAAATTGTATGTGTATAGTTGCCTAACTTTCTTAGAAGAAAAAAAAAATTGACTCTAAAATTGCGGTGGATCAAAAGAGTTGTTTTTTTTTTTAAACACACATGCTAGATTTTTTTTTTTAAAGCCTGCTCTTATACTTTCCATATTATTGATGCTGCTGCTGTCTTTGAATTGTCTTTTAGAGTAAATTAAACATCTTGTTTCGGAGCATTCTTGATTTTTTTTTTTAGAGATTGCAATTCTGTGGAAAGCAATCTATCCATTTTTCAAAATGCAATATGAAGGAGGTGTGCAAAGTCCTTTAGGAAGAAGAACAGCTAAAAGAAATACAGATTTGTCACAAAAATCACCTTCTTTCTCCCTTCCCCCCATTTTTTATAGCAAATGCACATTAAGTATATTACACTTCCTGAAGATGAGTGGCCCATTCTTCCACAGAAGAACCACCAGAGTCCATGCCTTGGCTCAGCTGAGGCCTGGCCAGCACAGTGAGAGCTAGTGTTCAGAATTAGTCCCCAAATTGACATTATTTTTCCTTAGTAGAAAAGAAAAAGAAATCTCCAGAGAGGCGATGTATTGTTTTAGACATTTCAGTCAGTTCCAGGGACAACACAACAGCCCTTCTGCCTGTCCTTATCACCTTGCCAGATCACAGAGCAGAGTGGATAGAGGAACACAGGCTGTTGCGGGGAGACCCGGTGGGCGAACGTTCGTGGGCATTCACGGTGTAGCCTCCAGAGCTCAGCTGGGGCAAGCCAGACAGCAGCATTACCTGCACCAGAAAAGCACATCTGGACAAGAGAACAAGTAAAGATCCTGAGGTTTGGCGTGAGGGACCTCAAAAAGAGGAGAGCCCTCACCTCAGCCCTTCTAGAGCAACCATGACAGTTCAATTGAATGAGTTATCTCCCCCAGCTCGGTCCTAAACTGCTCGGTCCTAAACTCCTGTCCAGTGCAACAACCTTATCATTTGTAACTCTTTACAAACCATAAATAGTTTGCAAACAACTGTGCGAAACTTGAGACTGAGAGAAGCTCTGTGTATGAGATAGTATTTATTTTCTGAATACTGCCCATGGATTTATTTTAATTTTTTTTTTTTTTTTGAGACAGAGCCTCAAGCTCTCTCCCTGGATACAGTGCCGTAGCATCACAGCTCACAGCAACCTCCAATTCCTGGGCTCAAGGGAGTCTCTTGCCCCCGCCTCCCAAGTAGCTGGGACTGCAGGCGCCTGCCACAACGCCTGGCCATTTTCTGGTTGCAGCCGTCATTGTTGTTTGGTGAGCCCGGGCTGGATTCGAACCCGCCAGCTCAGGTGTATGTGGCTGGCGCCTTAACCCGCTGAGCCACAGGCGCCGAGCCTGCCCATGGATTTAAGTAAGGGGTGGAGAATAGTCTGTGAGAGTCTGTAACAGTGATCAGTGTCATGTGTTTTGAGTTTAGGGGGTGCTTTTTGTTTGTTCTTGACAGATAGTGGAAAGGTTCTACATGATTTTTATGTACTTGGGGAAAAAAGAAAGTTGTTTTGTTTATTCTAGTCTCTCAGTTTGAGGATGGTTGCAAAGTATAAGAAAAGTGTTTGTGTAATAAGCTTCAGGGAACTTGACAGGCAGCCTTTTTACATGTTTTTCATTGAGAGACGGTGTTGGGAGCTATCCTTTGCATCCATTTTATCTTTGTATTAAAAAGATGAAAGTGCTCTTAATTAACTATTTAGCAAATTCGAAGCATGGTGCTATTACTTTTCATCAATAGTGATATGCTTCTAACTGGGTTGGGAAGGGGAAGAAAAGAAAACTACTGTTTGTTTTGACCAGAAGTCTACTTCAGTCCGGTTTGACTCAAAGCACGGTTAAGATTAACAGACCATCCAAAGGCAGCACCAACAGGCAATGTTAAGTTCAAAAGGGCAGGGGGAAGGAACCGGGGCAGCCTGGAGGGTCTGTTGTGCTGGCTTTGGAGGTCGGTGCTCCGGCAGGAAGGGCAGAGCTCCATGAAGCAGGAGGCTGTGTCCGAAAAAATGATCCCATTGTCGTGCACTGGGTTCTGATCTTCGTTTTCAATCCTTTTTCCTCAAGCACATAAAGAAGCCAGACTATGTGACGACAGGCATTGTACCCGACTGGGGAGACAGCATAGAAGTTAAGAATGAAGATCAGATTCAAGGGCTTCGTCAGGCTTGTCAGCTGGCCCGTCATGTCCTCCTCCTGGCTGGGAAGAGTTTAAAGGTGGCGTCTCACCAAGCCTCACAACGACATACATAAGGGGCCACAAACACCCTACATTTTTTCTTTCCTTTAAACTCTCTAACTCATCTGTGTACCTATCTAATTTGTCTTAAAATATTAAATAAGGCCTTAGGATGGGGGAAAGGAATTTTATTATTTTATGTATTTATTCTAGAAGTAATTTAAAATCCAAATTCAGTTTTAACTAGCAGAATGCTAGAGATACTTAGGGCTGAATCAACCAATCCAAGTTGTTCAGTGGCCCCTCTTTCTTCTGCCTGTAGTTTCTGCTTTTATTCCCCCACATTAATTCAGTGTCCGTACAGATTTGCTCTGTCTTGTACTTTGTCTCCTGTTTTCTCGCATTAGCTTTGCAAAGAACAATCAGACCAGCTACACATGGCTGTAGGTAATATGGTGATGGAATTGTGTACAACTGTCCTACTACAAGATTCAGTTCTTTCATAATAATCTGAAATACCCTGAAATATAAGGATCATAAAAGAAAATAAGAGCCTATCGTTTACAAAATAAGAGCCTGCAGCATTAGGAAGTAATACTCAAAGATGAGATGACTCATGGTATCATCTGTGCAATAAACTTGTTATAGCAACATGACTAAGCATAATGCGAATATAAAATAACACAAAGAAAATTATTGAACAGTTAATTTTTAATAGATTTTATTTTTGGTGTAGAACATTATTTATGATTTATGTGTTCATAAAGATAGGGTTTATGAACTTACAAAACTTAATTTCAGCTTTCTTTTAGTTTGGGATACCTTCTAGTAAGAGAAAAATATTTTTTAGAAACCCATTTATTTAGCTAGAGTCACAGTGGCTCATCCCTGTAATCCCAGCTATTCTTCGGTTTCTGAGACAGGAGCATTACTTGAGCCCAGAAGTTCAAGACCAGAGACAAGCCTAGGCAATATAGCTAGACCCTATCTCCCCTCAACCCCCCCCAAAAGTATTTAGGAATGAAAGAAATCAAGATTAGTGAAAATCAAGTCTGTACAAAATGTAGCAGACTCAGTTTTTTAAATGATAACACCATCATCTCCATGCCACTGCTGCAAAACCTGTATTATGTTTCCCTGAGATAAAAAAGTGTAGGTTGACCTGCTTTTCAAGCTAAACTGAAGATGCTTTTGAGCATTTATTTGTATGTTTTCATTAGCCCAGGGTGCTGACCATTGAGGAAGAGGAAGGAATTGCCGAGGAACATATTTTTGAAATCTTCAGGGTGAAATGGAGTTAGAGCATTTAATCATCTACAAATGATTTAGAGTTTAAAATTTCTACTTCCCAATAGTCTATAACACCATCATATACACAAATGATTGTCAAAAAAGGCTCAATTTAGGATTGTAACATTAATCATAATGAATTAAAGTGTTGTACTGTAAGTTTATCACAGTAAATTTATACCGTCTCACATAAAAGTGCCATTTCTATAGACATAGTTCATAAAAACAAGAGATGTCTTCAACTGTCACTGCACAATTTCTTTATTTAATATTTTAGGTTGACATGACAACTGAAGAGATAGATGCTCTTGTTCATCAGGAAATCATCAGTCATAATGCCTATCCCTCACCTCTAGGCTATGGAGGTTTTCCAAAATCTGTTTGTACCTCTGTAAACAACGTGCTCTGTCATGGTATCCCTGACAGGTATTCATTTCTTAATAACATATTGTTCCTTCAGAAAGTAAAACATGAAACTAAGATCTGTAACATATGTGGAAAGATACTATCATTCTATTGAAACACTGAAACATACTGACAAATTTCTTCTAAACTTAAATACGGTAAAACAGAAATTTGGAGGCATTTTGCTTCTAAATGGACATAAAACCACCATTTAATGTTTGTCAAAGCAGTATGAATTCTAGAAAAGGGGTTGTACATCAAATATTTCTTGTGCCTTCCTAAATTTTAACCATATAAATGGTAAAAATTCAAATGTAGGCAAATATTTGCCATCTTTTATCATTTTAGTTGTTGGCAAAATTAAAGTAATGAAGAAGTACATGTTTTGAAAAAGTAGCTGCTTTTTAAACCATGGCAAGATGTTCCTATCGTGTATTGCTTGTGGTGTGACTGACATAGGTTAAAGATGAAACAGTCATTACGTTTATTCCTCCTTCGCTCCGTATTGTAATTGTAACTCACTGGGTTTGTGATAGTAGTCATTAGGTATTTATTTTTATATTCCTTTTATTGAGATCTGCCTATCACCATTTTTTTTTCTGTTTATGTTTCAGTCGACCTCTTCAGGATGGAGATATCATCAACATTGATGTCACTGTGAGTAAATCATATAAAAAATAGTCTTTGATCAACTTCAGAATTGCTGGTAGCAACAGGAAGAGTGGATTGAAAATGTGAACTGCACTGGTGGAAGTGCTGTTTACTTCTAGACCCAAACGCAAGCAGCTGGTTTCCTTTTTTGTCTTTAACTCTGTGTTTATTCCAAGTAAACCCAGGCCTGACTTGAATTTAGGGCTGGAATCAGATGCACTGAGATCAATGTTGGCCTAAGTGAAATGTCAACCCAATCCTGCTATGTGTCATGTTTTTGAGAAGGTGTAATTGTTATTGATCCACTGTGTAGTTAACGCAGAGCACCATAGCACTAGGCAGCTGCTGAAGCTAGATATGTATGAGATGAGCTAACACGAAGAAAGCCAGCATTTTTCCTTCACTCTGCCAAGATTGATCTTCCTCTTCCTGCTGATTTTGAGTGGGGCCTGTCATTATCTTACTCTGTCATTAGGGGCTACATTGGCCTGTGTGTGTCAGTCTATTTGGACAGCAACTCTTTCACTAGCAGTGTTCCCTAGATTTATTAAAAATCCCTGAAGGTATCGTCACGTTCCATTTCTGGTATAGAGAGCCTTGAGCTCAAAGCATACAAGCAGAGTGATTTTCTATCTGAACTTAAGTCTTCACTAAATGGTTAATAGCTTTTCTTTTAAATAGCATGCCTAAGTAATTTAATATAAGGACTTTGAATTGTACAAGCTCTATCTAACCTTTTCTAATTTTCTTAACCTTTCTTAGACTTGGGTTATTTATATTTTCATAGTTCCTTTTATTAAAAGATTTTGTAATTTTGGATTATGTAGATCATAAATTCTGTGCATCTGATGATTAACAAATATATTTTAAATGAAATTTAGACATATGATGAGAATTAGTTGAGTTGATATAGAAGGAAAATGGTTTTTACTAGTGAAATATTTTTTTAAATTATATTAGACCATGAAACCTAGATAGGAGTAGAAATGAAATAGGAAATATGGAAATAGGCATTGGATAGTTGTATTCAGCCAGATTTTTAGTTGTTTAAATTAATTTAACCTTTTCTCCTCATCTCAATTTGTATGAGGAGACAGCCAAAGAATCTCTTATTGCTGATACTATTTCCTGCATCATTTTGCCCTACTTAGAATACTTGAACATTTGCTCCATATATATCCTGTTGGTATCTTTCCAACTCAAAATCACATACAAGGAGGTATTTTTTGAAGTGTGCCTGAAATAAAGTCTTTTTCATGATCTGCATTTATTTTTGATTGTACCTGGTTTCAGGGTTTTATGTTTATTATTTCACCTAATCACCCTCTACTAAAACATTGCTGTTTTGAATGAAATCGGCATACCCTTCCCTACTGTTTCTAATGTATCCAAAGATAATACTCTATTCCTTTTCTAAGTTTCCTGAAGACTTTTAATAAACAGTTTTATTTTTAACATTCAAATTCTTTCACAATTACAAAACTCATAAAGCAAAGGAAAATACTTTCTAGTATCTAGAACTGTGAAGGAATCTAGGAAACAAGTTAGTATCTTAACAAATTATATTTTTATGAAATATTTTATTAAGTGAAGGAGTCTGTTATCAGATCCTATACTTTTATCAGAAACACTCGTTGCGTTATGTAAGAGTTTACCTATGTAATTATACATCACCCAAAAATAGGTTTCTTTCCCTCATCAAAGTTGAATGTTTTTCAAAAGAGATGTGGTGCCCTTAGTAGTTGCTCAATAAATATTTGTTAAATAAATGAAGTATAAGACAAGAATAGTTTATTTGTACAAATAGAAGTTATAGATGACTTCCCCACAGACTTTCAGTATTCATATATTTTGAATCTTCCCATAGTCATTTTGAAAGCTAACAATAAATAATATGAAAAGATGAATAAAGATTTAAAAAATACATTGTTGCATAAAAACCATTTATATGAACATTCACAGTTAAAAATGTTATTGAATAATTGTATTAATATTAGCAAATTTTAGATTCATATATATAAAATCAAAACTTGTACTTTCCTAGATTGCAAAGGACTGCAGGTAAATCTATAAAATACTACTCTATCACATGATAATGAAGATAATTTGATCAGAAGACAATAATGCATCATATTAGTCTGAATTTACCCCTAATTCTGCATTAACCTTAAACAAGTTACTTGTCCATGCCTCAGTTTTCTAACTTACAAAGTGAAGAGCTAATGAAGATCTCTCTTGCAACTTTCACAAAGTCTAAGAAACCAGTTTTTTAAAAATGCAGAATAGTATACAGATTTAAGACATTAATTCAGTATCAAAACAGCGCGAATAAATAGATTTTTATAATAGTTTCCGCATTCTATTTTATTAGAAAGGGAAATATGAAAAATAATTAGATAGGACAAATATATGCAAATTAACAAATTCCATGCTGCATCAAAGGATCAATATTCAACCAGTCCCCTGCGGCTTCTATCTTTGTTATAATAGAACAATTATAATCAATGTTTGGTAATCATTGATTTTTTATAATCTGGTATCTTTCAAGGCTACTGAATTACTGAGGACTGATAACATTCTATTTTCTTTAATTTTACTTTAAGCCTGTTTTATTCTAATTTTTTAAAAATCCACGCATAGTACTTTATGTTAACATTGTGCTATCAGGAACATTTGATTAAGATTTCACTTCTAGACATAGGATTTTTCTATAACATATCGCCTTCCTACATTGGGCCATTTCAGTTCTTAGAACTAAATTCTCCTACTGTCTGTTATAATATCCACATGTCTCTCTCTTGTTTCTTGTTATTATATATCACTTCCAGGTATAGAACTGGTAAATAAAAGATCAAGTAAATCACTTTGACATTGAAGAAAACTTTTCACTCTGTTAAATACTTCTTGGTTCTCTAAATCTATTCTTGCAATTGTAGGTCATTATCTTTGGTCACTATACTTTGCGTATATATTTTTATCTGCTTAGAAATAAGTGCAGAATCAAAATGTTACAGTAATACTCTAATCGTAATGCTGAACTAGCCATAGTTGTTAACTTGCTTGTTTTTAAATTTTTCAGTTTCATTGCATGGCTTTATCTTTTTAATTTTTGGAAGGTTTTGGTATATCTATTTCTTCTTTTTTTGTAAACTTGAGAGTAATTGTGGAAGGGTAAAACACAAGAATCCACTAAACATAGATGAACACAATGTGCGCTGTAGAAGAGTAGATTTTTAAACAAACATATTTTAAAATCTCTGCCCGTGTTTAGGTGTATTACAATGGCTATCATGGAGACACCTCTGAAACATTTTTGGTGGGCAATGTGGATGAAAGTGGTAAAAAGTTAGTGGAGGTGGCCAGGAGGTGTAGAGATGAAGCAATTGCAGTTTGCAGAGCAGGGGCCCCCTTCTCTGTAATTGGAAACACAATCAGGTAAGCCTTACATTGACAAGTAAAGGAGGGTTGGCAAACGGTGCAAAGGTTGTTATTGGCGGCTTGGTATAAAGTTGATGACATGTTTTATGATTCAGAACCATCATTTCAGTCTGATATCAGAATGTGAGCTACCAGGCTACATTGTTGTTCCCTGGGATTTAAAAACAAAAAAGGTTTTAAAAAAGTGAATTATGCAAGGGTCAGCAAAACAACTTCTGGGAGGAGCAAGCAATATTTATATGGCTGCTTTTGTTTTAGCTTGACATATAATCACACCAAATACGGAAAAGGGATGAATATCCCAGCCTTTGGATAGTGAGACAGGAAAAGAGCTAAATTTTATAAAAGAATGAAGTAAAATGTATTCTTGTGATACAAAGATAAAAAAGCGTTAGCCCAAGCAAGCCTTACCTTTCAAATTAGTGGATTAGCAAATTGCGTGAAAGGGTGATCTTCTGTCCTTTTTAAATCTGGTTCATTTTTCCTGTAAACCATTGTTTATTTTTCACACAGTACTGTATGCTTACTTTTTGAATATATGAATATTTTCTGAATTTAAGACTTTTCTTTGTAATCTGCTGTATACTTTTAAGTCTTTTTTCCTCCATAACTGTTTTGAAGTGGACATGCAGAGTATGTGTTTTCATTTTAAAGTAATGCATTTTGTTAAAGACGATCACATCAGTACCCTTTAAAGTACTGTTCTCATTAATAAGAACCATTGAATACTTCCCATTTGTCCCAAGGATGGAAGGCTTAGTCACCTTGAAAAGATGCTGCCTTTTTCTTTGTAAGCCTTCAAATACTTTAAGAAAAAAGGCAGTAAAATATCAGTTAAATGTATTTATGGCTTTAAAAATATTGTAACAGTGTCTGAATCAAACTTTAGTAAAATCTCTTTGGGTTATATCTGAGAAGCTTTTATTGAAGACTTTGAACAAAATTGTGTTTTTGACAGTTTTAAATTATAGGCTAACTAGCCTGGGAAAAAAGGATAGTGTCTCTCTGTTCTTTCATAGGAAATGTTGAATCAGACCCCTACTGGGAAAAGAAATTTAATGCATATCTCACTATCTTACTGTCCATGAATATAATAGAAATGAATTCAAAATGCAGTTTTATTTTTGCAAATGGGATGAGTCGATAGATGCACCTCATATTTTTGAACACCTAGGGTTCAACAAATTTACTGGTGGTGCTCTTGCATTTTAACAAAATTTATTCTTCAGTAGAAGGGGGCAGAGAACACTAGATTCTTATTCAAGCATTCTATCGAGCTCTGCATTCATGGCTGTGTCTAAAGGGCATGTCAGCCTTTGATTCTCTCTGAGAGGTAATTATCCTTTTCCTGTCACGGAACAACAAATGATAGCTAACTACAGAGGCACATTTGCAGTAGTCACATTCATCAACTGCAGAAAAAAAAAATTCAATTTAATTGTGCAACACAGCTGCACATGGGCTTTTGAGCATTTCTGTTGTTCTCCCTGTCTCGCTATTCCTCCCTCCAGATCTATTTTTTAAACTTTTTTTCTGGTTATTTTTTCCCCTTTTTGTCTCTTCTTCCATTTTTACTCTCTGTACTTTCTTGTTAAAGTAATTTTCCTTTGTGGCTCTCATTCTTTTTTCCCCATTGAAGGCTATGAATGTAGAAAATTATCACAATTACTCATATAATTGAGCCTCTTTGTAGCAAGTGCAACTCCAGTAGCCTTTCTCCATCATGAAAATGGTTTCATTATAGGGTTTTTCATATTCTCTGACACCATCTACACAGAGGAACAGGCGTGCAGATGAGATGTACTAGGAACAGGCTAGATCAGTAAGGTCACAGTAGGAATAATTAGCTCTGCTATGGAAAGAGCATCTAGGCCTTTTACTGCTACATAAATGTACTGTCCGTGGCTTTTAGTCACAAAAAAAACTTACTAACAAATGGAGCTCCCGCCTACTACTTTGAAAAAAAGATTTGTATCAACACTACAATTTTCCATCATTAAGACTAATAACACAGAGCCTAGTATACATCAAGGGGAATAAAAAGAAAAATCTCACATTCAAGTGGCGGCTGGGTGCTGACCTTTGTTCCCTTTTTTTGTGTACGACTTAACTCTTTACAAAAAAGAGCCACACGCCACACCAACATGCAGGTGAACTCCAGCTAGTACTAGCAAAGCACAGCATTCAGTTGGAAAATCTGATAAATCTCCATGCAGGATAATGCATTTCATTACATATTCACTACATTAATTCTAGCTACATTAAAAAAAGAAGAAGACGAAGAAGAGTAGAATTGAAAGTGACATTGGATTCTAGCTATCTGGATACAAAGGTCAGTCTTCGCAGAGTATGAATTTGCATGTACAAGCTCCTTTGAAAACCAGATCAGTCTGAACAACTGCACTTAGAAAACTATGTGGAAAATAATAGACAGTGAACTTTTTACTTTAACCCTAATGCGCTTCATTATTTAGATGATTTATGTCTGCCACAGGAGAGGAAACCGGCCCTGATTCTGACGAATGTTTGTTCTGATGTGGTAAAGCTGTGTTTCTGGACATCTATTATTTTGCCTGTTCTTATTCAGACAAAATCTTAAGGGAGTAAATAAACAAACAGTATTCACCTTTAAGCCAAAAGTACTTGAAATCATTACAGACCAAAGGTTTACAAACATCTTTCAACTTGGCTTCATTTCTTTTAAGATATTTACCATCTTTTGCATAGCCTCTGATACACTTTGAAAAGAACATTCAAACAGCTCATTTTAGGATTTTGTTATCCAAAACCTGGAGATCTCTATAGGAAATTCTCCTCTGAAACCTAAAGAATAGGACGATTTACTTAAGAAGTATAAGTCAAGATGATTTAACAAACCGAGTTCTCAATGTCCGCTTTTTCTTTGTGAGAGATGCCTACTGATTCTTAGGTCAAAGTATGATTAGATGCACTGTACCTCCATTTGCTTTAAAATATTTATAAATCTGTATTTTTGTAATTATCTCTAGATTATATGATCTGTATATATGAGCATATTGTGAACATGTAGATTCATGCATCACAAATATGTGACAGTTCAATCAAAAAAAATTTAAACTTAGAGTTATAAATGTCATGAAAGTATCAATAAATGGTTTTTAATGTTTAATTCATAAGTATATGTTTTGATATTAATTTAGAACAATATGAAGCAGATTTTAAAAAATAATCTCTTTCTATTAGATTATGCACATTTAAACAATAAGTGGCTCAGGCAAAATAAGTCATTTTAATGTCATCTGTGATGGATTTTTCTTGACAGCTACTGTAAATTACAATTACACTGCCTCTCTCTGCACATGAAAGTAAGCATTGCAATAAATTATCTTTTATTTCAATCTATCATGCCTGCTTTTCAGAAACAGAAAACCTCAAATAAAAGTTCAGCACTATTGTAAGAAAAATACAGTAATTTGTGATCCAGTCTGAAACAAAAAATATGTACCACTTTTTTTGAAAAGAGTTGCTGACTTTCAAAAATATTACCAATTAAGGGCGGCGCCTGTGGCTCAAGGAGTAGGGTGCCGGCCCCGTATGGGTGGTGGGTTCAAGCCCAGCCCCGGCTGAAAACTGCAAAAAAAAAAACCCAAAACAAAAATGTCACCAATTGTATTTAAACATTCTTTGTCATTGGAGAGAATTCCTGAATTTGTGCATTCCTTTATTCAAAGACTACTGCTTACAACAAATATCTAGAAAGATCAAAGTAAAAATTCCATTAACTTATAGATCAGATGTCATTTGAGATCCTTTATTAGACATGTGACCATTGGAGGTTAGTGTTGTTTATATTTGTAGGATTCATGTAAAAAATGGTAATAAAACTACTTCTGTGTATATTTTTATTTCCTTATAAGAATTTGCACTTAAACACAGTACTCCTCTGCCCTCTTGGGAAATGTATTTTTAGTCATGAAAAGTAATTGAAATGTGTCAAGAAACTTAATTTATATATCTGGACAATACTTCAGTTGAGTACAACCTTATGAAAGAGAATTAAATGGAAGAAAATGGTCACAAAATGAAATTCCTTTAAAGATATTTCTTTTTCAATTATAAGGCGTAACTGAAACATGAACTGTAACAATACACTATAATTGAAAAGCAAATTCATAAACTACCCTTATAGCATAAACTACATTTATATGCCTTCTTCCTCCTCATCCTCTCCATATGAAGGGCTTCAAATCATAAATCTGCTTGGGTTTGTGGGTAGGTGTTGTACTGTCTTAAAGGACTTTTAGTTAGAAAAAAATCAGAAGGGCTAATACCAGGAGAGTTCTCCTCAGTGGATTTTAGCAAAACGAAGGCAGATTTCATCAGTGAAATGTCCAGGCAAGAAAAGGGTCATGGCCCTGCGGTGACCAGCATTGGGGAGCAACTATAGCACTTCTGGGACATTCCTGCCGTCTCTGCTGGTCCCATTTTCCCCAACACACCAGTCAAGAGGTGCATGCTCCACTTTCCCACAGTTAAGGTTACCAGCACTTACTTTCATGTTAGAGGAGTGGAGTTGCTACTGGATTGTCTCTGAGAATCAGATTTATAAAACCTATAATCCGGTAAAGAATCTTATGCTCCCTGTGTATCCTGAAATAGTAGAAGGGCCATACTTTTAGACAGTAATTAGGAATTTAGTGATATTTTATCCTATTTTGGATCCTAAATCCAAAAGGAAAATACCCTGAAAAGCAGACAGACGTATGTGCTCAGCTTCTAGGAATCAAGCATTGAAATGGGTGCTCGGCCAGGGAACTGTGCAAAATTTGTCCTGTTCTTTTCCTTTTTCCACTCAGCTGCGAAATCCTCTAAAGTTTGCACCCATGTCATACAGATGCTGTTATCCTCCTATAATCAGAAGTTTCAGCAGGACCCTGGGAGCAGATCATTGTACTCAGATATCTTTAGCCACCCAAGAATAGCACAGCTTATTTTATGAAGAGGAATAAGAGATATGATGGAGCAGGGACCCCAAGTGTTTTCCCAGAATGGGCTTTCTTCCTCTCCTCTCATTGGAAATTAAAATGAAGTTTGCATTGTAACACACATTTAAGATGTAGCCATGATGCCTGCCAATCAATTGGATCCTTAAAAAAAAAGTTTTTTTTTATTTGTTTGTTTTTAAAGAAAATAGAATAGTTTATATTGAATACTCTTGGAATCATCAAGGTTTGTTAGGACTAAACTAACAAAATGTATAAGTTGGGTAGCATCCATTCTTGTTAAAACAAAATCTAGGTTATTTTATTCAATAATATCTCTTCTATCTACTCTCTGTCCTCAATTTCTATTCAGTAATTATGTGGTGCAAATAGAAACACCTTGGGGCAGGTGTCATGGATACGGAGGTAAGAGGATTTCACATTTGTGTGGAAAGAGGAAAAAAACAAGACAGACTTCCTTCCGTTCCTTAGTTAAGCACCCATCACAAATAGAAATACCCGCTGCCCAAAGCACAAAGACCAAAAGAAATAACCACAGAGTACAACTTAAGGGATGAGAATGTCGACTTACTACTCCTGCCCTCAACTTATGCATGGCTTACCTATTTTTGCATTATCAGTTACATCAAAATCAAATTTGAAGAGGGTGTCCATCTCCTGGTTATAGTGACATCCTGGTCTCAGTGAAGATATCTTAAGGTATTTTAAGTCTGAAGTGTTTAAATTTTTTTTTTTTTTTCGAGACAGAGCCTCAAGCTGTCACCCTGGATAGAGTGCCATGGCATTACAGCTCACAGCAACCTTCAATTCCTGGGCTCAAGCGAGTCTCTTGCCTCCGCCTCCCAAGTAGCTGGGACCACAGGCGCCCGCCACAACGCCCAGCCATTTTTTGGTTGCAGGCGTCGTTGTTGTTTGGCGGCCCGGGCTGGATTCGAGGCGGCCCGGGCTGGATTCGAACCCGCCAGCTCAGGTGTACGTGGCTGACGCCTTAGCCTGTTGAGCCATGGGCGCCCAGCCAAGTCTGAAGTGTTTAGAAAAAAGTCTATGTAGTATAGACACAAATACCTATAAGGATACTGCCTAAAACCCTTTGGGTTCATGTTAAAGTAAACCTAGGCTCCGTTAGA